>CAJUYG010000684.1:142086-176956 GCA_910591675.1 Galerucella calmariensis | reverse complement strand
TTGTGAGGTTAGGTTATTGTGTAGTTTGTATTCAAATTAATGATATATACCTATTTATGCTGCGATTGCAAGTATACAATCAACTTTTGTCTTGTTGGTAACAAAAATTACCAACATTGCATGCAAGCTGCAATACCTACAAATCGAACCAGATCGATATTGACAAGAGACTTTTTATCCTCTATTGCGTATGCTTTCGATCAAGATTATTGTATGTTGCAAGAAGAATTGCGAATTGTAAAGAGAACTTTAAACAAAATCGATAGAAGAAGTAACGAACACATAGAGATACTACAAATAGAGGCAACAAGCCAGCTTCGAGCCCGTCAGCATATAAGAGAGAGATAGAAAGTAGGAGGTTTATGCTGTCTTTCTCTAATATCGTGTATGCTATATATATACACAAACAAAGACAGAAAAACCCTTGATCGTCTGTCTTTTTCTATCTATTCAGACGGACATTCCCACTTATAGCGCCCTATGGCTTGTTGCCTCTATATGTAGTATCTCTATGAACGAACACGTGTTCGTCTCCTTTGCCGACATTTTCCTCTGACCTGCATATTCCCAATTTGTGTTCGTCGCTTCTAATATTAATTTTGGACAAACTCCTACCACTAATTTTTATCTGTTTTAGGCTATTTCTGATTTTAAAACTGGCAGTTATAATGGGTATTACCTTTATTATGGATACGGTTACAGGCTTGGTTGATATGGACAATTTAGGTCCTTTTTGGAGAACCGTGGAAATAGTCATCGACTGTATCAATTGTTTACAAGGTAGGTATTTACATATATTTTTTTTAATTACTCAAGGTTTACGACGTCTATGCTGTTAAATACGTCGACACCTGCAAAAGTATTTAAATATTTGCTGATATGAAATCATTCTTAACGTTTAAACACATTCCAAGTCACTATATTTGATATTTTACTTCATTTTTAAAGATAATAGATTATATAGGTATAAAGATTTTTAATTACTTTGTTTTATATTTCATTGTTATAATTGAGCAGTGTTATTATGACCTTAAATTATTTTTTAAACACAGCAGCTATACTAATTATAAAACGAGTAGTATTTCTAAGCTTATACACTAACTAATATAGTATATTAAGTATCAAGAACGGTAAGGGTTGTTTACCGGTCGACAGCAATGTTTTTGATGGAGACCGGTATCACTCTTAACGTTCGAAATGCTTATACCATTTTTTGCGCGATCGTATTGAAATAAACTTCGAATAAAATAATTTAAATTTCTTCGAAATGAGCGAAATGTCAAAAGTGACGTTTATACTTCTCGATCAGTTTAAAATATAATTTGCATTTTGGTGAAATTGTTTTCATGCTATTTATTACTTTTTATATTGTTCTGTTCGTTTCTGTTCATTAAAAAAATATAGATCTTATTTTTTTTTGTTCCTTTCGTGTAATGAATGAAGTAATATATTATTTAGGACCACTTAAATGTATGTAGGGCTAAGACGTCGGTAAGTAATTTACTTACCGACAACCGATGCTGTAAATAAACAAAAAAGATCGATCGCGCATAAAGGTCTTTAAAACACGCGCGATTTTTCGAGCACGACGGCGAAGCCGGAGTGCTCGAAATAGAGAAATGTTTTAAAGACCAGTTATCCACGAATACTTTACGCTATTTTTTTTATTGGTGCACTTTGAAATTATAAATACTGGTCTATAACTACTACAACAACAAGAAATGGAAATCATAGATGGAAATAAGAACTAAATGTCAAATGGTTGAATTCGTGACGTATGATGTATACCTTGCGTTGTCATGGAAATGAGAAAAGCAAAACTATAATTTTGATGGAGGTTCAACCTTATTGAGTTCTGTGAATGTCAATAGTATTAATTTCAATACCATTTCCCAAGATTTGAAAAATCGAAATATTAATATTTCAAACAATACCAACGGCACTTTCCATTTTAATTTATAAATTTGACATTGTTAAATATTGTTCGAATAAAAGTTTTGACGTTACAAACTACTCCTGTCAGATCAATAATAAAAAAATTGTCATTTAGACATGATTTAGATCATAGATTTAGACTATGTTTCTCGAGTTGTTGGTGTTGCCACGGCAATACGAGCGTGTTTTAAAGTTCGATTTAAACACGCTGAGGCGTCCTTTAAATAGGTAAAATGGTTCACCAATAAAAAAAATGTTTAACTTCGGATGTCTCCGAAATTTGTTGATTAAACTAGTAAAAGTTACAACTTTTTTCTCTTGTGAACGTATCTAGATACTGCGTATACCTACTCCCTATACAAGGGCGTCGCCAAGAGGTGACGGAAAGGGGGGGGCAGCGGGGGACAGCGGGGGACAGAGGGGGCGTTGCCCCCCAGAGATCAAATAAAGCTAGCTGCAAAAGGACAAGCGAGCAACTGACTTCCTAACCTATTAATAATAAATTCCGCATCGCATGACAAAACGTAAATAAATTCACAAGGTTTTTTCGGGAATCAGTTTTGAGGAGCAGACTTTGCGAGACAAGATGGAGTGAGAAACTCAAAACCATCAGAGTTATAAAAGAAAGTCTTCCAGTAATTCTGGAAGCCTTACAAACATTATCGCAGGAAGGAAATAGTGCAACTCGGAAAAGTGCCTTCCAACTGCATGCGGATACTTCCAGAATTTCTTTCATTATCGGGATTATGATGGTAGCCAAATACTCCGGCTTTGGTGGAACCCGTTGTCAACGTACTCCAATCTGTAGCTTTGTAGCTACTGCAGTTGCGAAGAAAGTCGGTCTGGAGGAGGGCATTACATCAATGCCGCGTATTACGGGGAAGCAACGTCATAGAAGCAATAATTATCCCGCAGAAAGCATTTCAGAATACAGGAAGAGGTCTTCAGTACCTAATATCATACTTGGATTCAATTATTTCTTGAAGTACGTTTTGCTGAAGAAAACACGCCATCATTCGCATTATCTAAGTTACACCCGGCGCAGATGCAAAAGATGACAACTGAAAATTTGAAACAAACTTGAGAATCTATTGCCCAGTTTTATGATTTACCGAACATGAAGAATTAAATCGAAGTTTGTTAGCAATTGTGGACCGGTAGACTTAATCTAAGAAATCTAATAGTTGTTGTTGTCCTAGAAGAAACAAATTCCTTCTTTCCCGAAACGGAAAAAGCATTGAAAATTTTGATCGCTTCATCATGTACAGTAGAGCGATCCTTTAGCAGCCTCAGAACACTAAAAACATGGCTATAAGAAGCACCATGGCAGAAGATCGCCTTAATGGTTTGGCCATGATGAGTGTACACAGAGCTGTAATAAATAGAAACCTAAATAATTTTAATGATAAAGTGGTTGAATTTTTTGCAAAAAATTCCCTCAGGTTATGTTTTAATTAAATATTATTTTTGTTGAAATAAATAATTATTACTGTGCTTGAAAGTTTGATTTAGTTATTTTGCTGTCGAGGGCTTGTGAAGTTTTATACATTGATATTAGAACCGTTCTTATTACAATCGAGGCAAAGACTTTCCAAAGTGTAACGCTTCATGCTCTCGGCCTTTATATTTTTTATCCTCTATAATATTGCCCCATTGCCTCCCCCCTTAGTCATAAGCTGGCGACGCTCTTGCCTCTATATTATAAACTAATAAAAAACATATTAAAACATAACCTGAAAAAATCCCCTCAGGTTATGTTTTAATTTAATATTATTTTTGTTGAAATAAATAATTATTACTGTGCTTAAAAGTTTGATTTAGTTATTTTGCTATCGAGGGCTTGTGAAGTTTTATACATTGATATTAAAACCGTTCTTATTACAATCGAGGCAAAGACTTCCAAAGTGTAACGCTTCATGCTCTCGGCCTTTATAATTTTTATCCTTCATAATATTCCCCCATTGCCCCCCCCTTAGTCATAAGCTGGCGACGCCCTTGCCTCTATATAAACTAATAAAAAGGAACACCCCCGATTTTCTTTACATTACCGTTAACATAAATAACTGAAAATTTTACCATATTTATTATCAATTGGTTTCATTTTTTTAATACTTCACTTTTAAAAAATCATTCGCACTGCAATGGCGCTTTTTGTATAAATTTATGTAGTTTTTTTCCAAAATAACTAACCAGTATTTTCCATTTTAGGTGTCTATATATTTATCATCTTCATTTGCAAAAAGTCAGTCTATCACGATTTTCTGAAGAGGCTCCATATCAGAAGAAGAGATGCATATCTAAACAATACTGAATCTTTTATGTCTACCACACAAATCAGTTTGAAGCATGGTAAAAATGATTACTACAAATAAACCATCTGTGATATTTTTATTAATTTTGGATTATTTAGATTATAGTACACTTTTTCGAATAGAATAGTTTTCAGTATTTATAATAAAAAAAGATATTCAACACGTCGAACAAGGCTACGCTATTTGACTGAAATATTTAGCTTACTTCTTGCAACTTTACAAAATAATTTTAAAATAATTATAAAATTTCGTCCTATTTCTACCGGTTAAATTTTCATAACCTAATTCTTAATTATTTTGCTCTTATCACTTTCAATTTTACTGCTACATTTTTATTTTAACTCTAGAATTTATTTTTTACGGAGGTCCTCGGCCTTGGGGGATCTACGCAGAGGGCATCTTCTTTAATAAGCCCCTGGAAATAAATACTTATTTCAGCTTTAATAAGTACCTACTCTGAAAAGACATATACTGTATTTTATGTAATAACTATATATTATTCGGTAAATATATGTATGTTTATTGAACTTTTGGTTTGCATTTTACCCTCCTTCTCCATCATTCTCACTTTGATACAAAATTGTCTTACATTGTTAATTGTTTGACGTACTGATATATACATTATTACAAATAAATTTATCCCTTAGAAATATTTCACCGTACGCCTATAATAGAAGAAAATTTTTAGGAATAGATTAATACCTTCTCAATATTTTATTGTTTGTCCATGATATATTTTTCCTGAAAAGTTAGTACCCTTTAGACGCTGACCAACTCATAAGTTTTGCTCCTATCACAACGCGGCTGAAGAATAAGATTTATTTCAAAAAAAAGTGAACAGAGATGAAACTGTTCGCCCATAGACAAAATCAATTATACTACTGTATTATTTCCATAGATTTTCTTTGATTATTTCCCTATATGTTCGCCTTTCTTGTTGTATATTCATTGTATATTATCGTTTAGTGATAATTATATACATTTATTTTGAAGTCCTACACTCATTATTTTGCGCATTTATTTAGGATTAGGATTTCCTGTTCACTTTTTTCACCCACTCAGGTTGAAAATCATCTCAAAAGCATGATGTAAAAAACACAACAAATAAAGCGCTCTTTTGATTTGGTGCTTTCTTCTACATTGTTTCAATCGCTTCGGTATTTTATAAGCTATATTTGACTGTTTATAATAAAAAGGTTCATTAAATTAATACAAAACAACTTAATTACAAGTCTAGAATCTATTCAAATAATTGTTTATTCTCAGGGCTATTGTCATTAGTGTAAGCTGGTGGATATGCCCTATGCACATGCGGATTGAAAAATTGAATGGTGCGATCATAGAGAAATAATATTTTGTCTATGGGTGCGACTAGATACAAGAGCTAGATCTGTGGTATAACACTTTCAGACCACCCACCACTGTGTTATTTAAATGTCAAAACTGTCAACAGTGTCAGCTGAAAGCTGCTATAATAATTTTATATTATTGTATGGTGAAAAAATAAAAAGATATATTTTATAAAATATGGCTGCAGCTTTGGGCCGAATTACAAATCTTACAAAAAGCCAAATTGGTAAGTATTTTCAGTCGAATATTCCAAACCTCAATCACATACTTAACCAACCTGTTTTCGTTATATAATTCAATAATTTCTCTTCATTTTAGGTCAGTATATTCCAGCAATATGTAACAACCAAATAGTATTTTACTCAGCGCCTCCAGCTGGTACTCCTCCACCACAAACCAAAACCAAATTTGGTCCCCTTGCTGACGAGGATAGAATTTTCACTAACCTTTATGGAAGACATGATTGGAGGCTTAAAGGGTCTATGAAAAGAGGCGATTGGTACAAAACCAAAGAAATTCTTCTTAAAGGGGCAGACTGGATCATAAGTGTGTATATCAATAACATTATGGATTAAATTATTTCAACATTAACATATTATGCTGATTGATAAAATTGGTTGCACAATTAACTTTTTTTCAGATGAAGTCAAAGTTTCTGGTCTTAGGGGTAGAGGAGGAGCAGGTTTTCCATCTGGAATGAAATGGTCATTCATGAACAAACCAGGGGATGGTAGACCTAAGTATCTTGTAGTAAATGCTGATGAGGGAGAACCAGGAACTTGTAAGGATAGGGAAATAATGAGACATGACCCTCATAAACTTGTGGAAGGATGCTTGATAGCTGGCAAAGCTATGGGAGCTAAGGCAGCATATATTTATATTAGAGGGGAATTTTATAATGAAGCCTCAAATATGCAAGTAGCAATTGCAGAGGCATATCAAGCAGGTTTCTTGGGCAAAAATGCTTGTGGATCTGGTTATGATTTTGATGTATTTATGCATAGAGGTGCAGGTGCCTACATTTGTGGAGAAGAAACTGCATTAATTGAATCCATTGAGGGTAAACAAGGTAAACCAAGATTAAAGCCTCCATTCCCTGCAGATGTTGGTGTCTTTGGATGTCCTACAACAGTTACTAATGTAGAGACTGTTGCCGTATCACCTGTAAGTAATTGCATAGTAATATCTCTACTCACATTTTATGTATTTTTTTTCAATTTTAGACTATTTGTCGAAGAGGTGGTGCATGGTTTGCTTCATTTGGCAGAACCCGTAATTCTGGCACAAAATTATTCAACATTTCTGGACATGTTAACCGTCCTTGTACAGTAGAAGAAGAAATGAGCATACCCCTGAAAGAACTTATTGAAATACATGCAGGTGGGGTTTCTGGAGGATGGGACAATCTTCTGGCTATAATTCCTGGTGGATCATCTACTCCTTTAATACCAAAAAAGTATGTACATATTACTCTTTTGAAGAGAAACTCCTATAGACTTGTAAATTTAATCAATTTTTAAGTTCTTTATAGCTAAGAGTATCTAAATTCTAAATGTTTCCCATGTATCTTGTAGTTCTTAATTAAATCATGTTTCAGAGTATGTGAAGATGTATTAATGGACTTTGATGGTCTAGTTGCTGCTCAAACCAGCTTGGGAACAGCTGCTATTATAGTGATGAATAAACAAACAGATATTGTTAAGGCTATTGCTAGGCTGATTATGTTCTACAAACATGAATCTTGTGGACAATGCACACCATGCAGAGAAGGTAACCACTAATCTATAATCACAAACCAATTCAAGTAAAAACTATAGTATTTATGCAATAAAGTGAATAAAGCATAGACTGATGAAATAATTTTCATTGTCCATTACTATTAACAACTCCCTGGAAGAATAATACATTGTTTACCAAGTAGGAGAAGAATAACATTCCTGGAAAACTGTGCAGATTGCTATGTTGAGGCGCAAGCTGAGTCTTAGCAACACAGAGTCCAGGAATGTGGCTTTTCCTACAAGGTAAACATACTATTTTTCCGCAAATCGTTAAGATATTGATGAATTTTCAAAAAATCGCAAATCATTACATTTCACTCTTGAGGTAGCTTCAGTTCTCAAGATGTATAAAAAATGGATTAATTTAGTAAATATTCTTTATTTATTTTAGGTGTAAATTGGATGAATAAAATGAT
Organism: Galerucella calmariensis; assembly: GCA_910591675.1. NCBI lineage: Eukaryota > Metazoa > Arthropoda > Insecta > Coleoptera > Chrysomelidae > Galerucella > Galerucella calmariensis. The sequence goes on along the minus strand of CAJUYG010000684.1, from coordinate 169,165 downwards.
CTATAGATTCGTTGACGGAAATGCCAGACCTGAAGAAATCGACATGCTGTGGGAAATTAGTAAACAAGTTGAGGGACACTCAATTTGTGCTCTTGCCGATGGTGCTGCATGGCCCGTACAAGGCCTTATTAGGCATTTTAGACCAGAATTAGAAGAAAGAATGAGAAAATTCCATGATGTCAAAAGAGCTGCAGTATGTTAATCCAAAATTTGTTAGGATTTTAAAATAATAATTTTTTATTTTAATGAATATAAAGAACAGATATTTTTTAATTTACTCGTTGGTGGTCTTCAAATTTATATTATTTTTGCAATAATTTATTATGTTAACAGCAAGGACTATGTATATATATGTTTGCTTTATGTTGAATAAACTAACAAGAAATAAAATAAATAAGTTATTATTGGTATTTAACATTGTTGCCGCATAAAACTCCGTCGAAAATTTTAAAGCAGTGATAGACAAAAATTGGGAATGCCTTTAACAGATAAGTATAGTTTGGCAAGTTTATCTGAAGCTACGGGGCATCGATAAGAGGCGAGGAAACATGGCGGTATCTGTCATAAACGTAAAAATGGCGTACGGTACCTATTTTACCAAATAAAATTGAAAAACCAAAGATCACTGACAATACCAACGCCACTGAATAAATCAATATCAGTCAATTGACGAAGTGAGAGGGAAGAACACACGCACGCGCCCTGCCAATAAGAAGTCAGCTGGTCGGACATTTCAATAAAAATCACCAATTATGTAATTCGGAGATGGTGTGGTAATTATGGTTTTCGTACAACGCTGCCAGAGCTTGAAAAAGCCCATAACAAATTTGGAAAAATGCTCATCTCTTAATATTCATAAATTGAAAAAATAATGTTAATAGAAAAAATCCAAGGAAACAAGCACATTAAAGAATTAACGTTTAATCATATTGTTAATAATAAAAAGTACCTTTTCTAATTATTATCACTACATACTTAGCACTTTAGCTTTTTAATAGTTAAACGTAGCAATATCGAATGTTTTCGACTGCATTCCTTTTACGGCTTCAGATAAACTTGGCAAAACATTTTTATAAAGGGGACTGATCTTTATAATTGTTTGTGAGTTTGGGCGCTAAAAGATTAATGCACTTTTTACAACATGTAAACTAGGCGCCAAGACCGAACGGTCATTTTAATCCTTAGTGTATTTTGGGCGCTAACCGAAAATACGAATAATAGAAAACTAAAAAATACAAGAAAACCCAGTTGATCAAAGTGTAACTATGTATAAAAATATCAGAAAATAAGAAATAGAAAATTAAAAAAAACAAGAAAACCCAGGCCCAAACCCGGTTGATCAAAGTGTAACTATGTATAAAAATATCAAAAATAAGAAACAGAAAACTAAAACAAGAAAACCCAGGCCCAAACCCGGTTGATCAAAGTGTAACAGGTACAGAAGGATGGTTAGCGCCTAAATTACACCCGCCGGTGAGTTTCGCACAGAACAATTCTTGTCTCTCTCTTTCAAGTACTGTTGTTCAGTTTATCCTTGTCCTACTTGTGTGCATCATGTGATCTATTAAGGTTTATCGCAATCTGTATATTAAACACACATTAAAAAAAAAGTTCTTTATTATACACGGATATGACAATATTTGTGTAACAAACATTATTTCATGTAATAAGATTTTACCTAAATCAGAAATAATAAAAAAATGATAACTAGATTCAGAATGAGCATAATCACATTCAAGTTTGATTATATTCAGATTATCTACTAATGAAACTAATTCAAAAATAGTATAGTTTATGAATGTATGTCTAATAGATGATAAATATGTTGAATAACATTTTACTGTCAATATGACACAATTAAATTTGTTTATTTTCCTGATTTAAGTTTACAGTTTAAAAATTGAAAATGGTATTAATTATGTACAACTTGAAATCCAATGAAGATGTTATAGTTTCATTTTTATTTACATGCTGAATGATGGGTATCGTCAAAATACACCTGGTATGCCTGGTTTAGCACTAGGGTCTTTCCTGAGAAGAGAATTTTGTTAAATATTTGGTGTTGGTATATGTTATCAAAATTTTTTCAAGGTAGTTATTATAGAAGTTAAGTATTTGTAACTGCCTATTCTATTGGTATAAGAATTTGACATGTTGACTTGTCACTATACTTGTCAGTGCAGCCAAAACATAATTAAAGATATCATATACTCACTCATTGATCCAAAAAATTAATAAAGGTTAGCAAAAACAAGAGAATTAGTTAATAAAAATATAGTGGGCCTAATAATATGTATTGTTTTTATTTAATTTCTTTTTATATACATATCTAGTGAAAAACTCCTCACATACTCTGCAATGTATTGTACTATACACAATACTCCAAAGATAATGAAAAAAATATACTTACGATGAAACTTCTTCATTTCCCCCATCAAATTCTAGTTTAACTTCTTCATGGAGCCCTTCAACATCAACTTCTGACTCTGCTGCATTTAACATATTCAATGTAACTTCAGACTTTATCATAGGAACATTCTAGAAAAACAATCATAAAGTATACAAAATATAGGAATATTGAAAATTTACATTCATGTTATTGTAGCTTTGAGTCAATATTGAAAACATAAAACATACCATTAGAATTTATTTATAAGCTTATAATCAATTAAACTAAAAGATTACCTGTTGCAATTGAACTGATGATATTGGCTGATTCACCTGCCTCACTGGTAACCCTGCATCTTCAAAAGCTTTCTTCTTTAAAGCAGTCCTAATTTGTGATCTAATATTAATAAGAAAAAGTTATAACACTGTTTCAGAAGAAATTAAGATATTTGACTTACACTGTCCGTCTTTTTATATGATCACTAATTTGATTCAAACCATCTGAAAATTGTTTAACAACTTGACGCAACATCTCAATTTCTTCATCAGTCCACTTTCTGTACAATATAATAACATTAACAATACCCAATCAAAATAATAGAGTGATGATAATACATATTATATCACATCGCTTCATTGAATACTATCATATTTAGCATATACATTTTTCCTAGTTTTAGGGAACTTTAGTAACTTACCCAGTGGGAGATTCTGCATTCGGATGCAATTGCATAGTTAAATCTCCCAATTTGTTAAACGCTTGACCTGCAGCTGTAAATATTTCACCAACCTAAAATTAGGAAGAAGTTGTATAGCAAACATAATTAACTGTATTAACGTTATCCAAAAAATTACCTTACTCGCTGAACTCATTTTTAAATCAAAAGGGAACCAATTACTAAATTAACCTCTATGTCCTTATCATGAACTCCAAACAAAAACAACCGAACTCACCTAAGATAAGAATAAGATATGCCTTTTTCTAGATAGGTATGTAAGCTACCAGCATAATCCTGCCAAATGTCAAATTCTTCTTTACTTGTAGCGGAAATTCAAAAAGTTTAGCGATTATTTTTAAAATAAACTTATAATTTTCCTATATTAAATTGTTATCTTTTTATTTCGACAGCAGACTAAACGTTTCGCATTCATCCATATATCTAATATTTACAAACATACTCACATATCATTCATATCAGTCGTAGTTTTTTTGCATATTATGAATTATGATGGTCTTGATATTGTAGATCTGTCATGTCGTAGTTCGTAGTTATCCTATTCCTATCCATTGTCATTCCAACATATGATCTGATCTATTCAAGAAAGAAGCGAGGTTGGGAGTAGACGTCAAAAAAGTAAATTTAATATAAGTTTATAATAATTTTTAGTATTTTGTATTCTAAATGAAATAAGATATAAAGATCTACCAGAGGAAAATTAATATTTGAAAATATGGAGGGAAGTTCAAATATTCAAGAAATACAGAATCGTCCAGCTCCTACAGGATTTCCTTACTTTTTTACTCACCCTTCAAGAGCAGGACACAGATTTGTAGTATTAATATTCCTATGTTTCCTCAGTTTTGGTAAGTATCAATTTTAAATAAATTATACTAATCCTACTATTATTACAATTTTTAATCATTTAAGGCAAACAAAAGTAATTTGATATTATGGGCAGTAGGAATTAATTAGAAAAAGCTTTTATTCTCGTGAAAAGTATTTTAAAACGATTATTACACATTAAATTGTATGCTGTTACATACTAACTGTTGGATAATATTTTTATGTTTAACCATTCCTTTGTTGTCGATAAACTTTGAACTTATAATATTTATTTGTATAATATATATAGGTATAATATAGGTCAAAATTTCTGTTTTTATTGTTAGTGTTTTTTTATTGATTACTATAACCATAATTTAATTATATTCTTATCAATTGAACTTTATATAATTGTTGATTGTACTTAAATATTAAAATGTGTTGATAGGTTTTGTCATATTAGGAAATAATGTATTATTGTCTACAGACAGATAAATGAGTAAAGTTCAATGAATTAATCTTTCTGTTTCTAAATGACAATAAATAAAATTTAAATAAAAACTATAGAGAATATTGGATTAAATTATGTAAATCAATTTCCTCTTTATCTCTACATAGGGGTGACATTTACTAAGAATTAAAACAATCTCAATAATGTTTTTATTTTCATTTTATGCTAGTTTCACTCACCAAACAATATAAGAGTAAACAAACCTATTATCTTATGCCAACATAAACAATGTCAAGGTTTATTTATTTTGCTTAATTCCACAGATGTTGCCAAGTCCTATTATTTAAATGTAATCCAATGACTTGAATTTTTTGTGGTTCCTTTGACAATATACAAAATTTCATCAATGGTCACTTATGTCCAATTTCACCAACAATTTCCTAAAGTTAGGTAATACCTAAATCAGTTTTTGGAATTTCTATGTTAAATTTTCGTTTTACCACGCGCTAAGAATTACTTGAGAGTGACAATATTGGGTATTTTCTATCATGTTTAGGCCTTTCTTAGCGCGTGATGAAACGTAAATTCTATTTCGTCATTTCAAAATCTGATTTAGGTATTACCTAACTTTAGGAAAAGGTTGGTGAAATTGGGCATTAATGTTATTGGATGTAAATCAGTGTTAGAATGAAAGTTTATGCCAACAAATTTTGCATCCGTTTTTTGACTACATATTTAAATTTTTTGGCTCTAAACATATTGATAATAATCTTTAAAATGATGGACACTTCTCAATTCCTGAACTGATAATTAGTTAAGATTGTAATTTATCTTTAAATTATTCTTTGTAATATATTATTTGATGATTAATTTATATACCCACAACACTCTAGAGATAGTTATCTGAGATTTGTTATTGAATGATGAAGAAGGAATTTAAATTTAAATTTATTATAATGAAATAGATAAATCTAAGAACAATGATTATTAGATCATTTGGTACTTTACTGTCTTTCCACTTTCATATTTAAATTGTAAACAGAATGGAACTTTATACCAAAAATTCAATTGCAAGTTGTTGAGGTAAAAAATTATGGTAGATATGTGCTTTCGCTTCAGAGTTATAAGCCTCAAAAGTTTTGCAAAAAAACATCTTACAGATGATTTCAGCACTATCTTTTGAGTGTAAAAATATTGATATATCTTACTTAAATTTAAGCGAAATTCAAAAGTTTTAAACTGTCTTTAATCCTCTCAGGAAATTGTGAATTCAGATATTTAAATTGCACTGCTAGATACTTGTCAAAAAACCCTAATATTTGAACACTGTAACCAAAATACTTTTTACCCTCCAACATAACTAATCATTGGATCATAAGGGCCCATTCAATGATGTAGGTATTGAAGACATAATTTATTATCCTTCAATTATTTAACAATTGAAATTAGAGATACTCCATTTTTTATGTTATTCTTGTCATTTAGATTCGATATGCCGGTCCCCTGATCATTTAACAGACTACACTTATAGCCCAGTTACTTTAGACTAAAAAGAGGTTTAGGTTTGGTTAAATATTTGCCTCAAGTGTGAGGTAGGAAGAAATAAAACAATTTAACTTGTTTAAATCTTCATTATATTTGAACTAATGTTCAATTTAAACTTGTGACACCTGTCGCTAACACAGTAGCTTTATCAAACGATAATTATACCAACACTCGTTTGATAAAGCTACTGTATTAGGGAAACATTAGTTCAAAATAAGATTTCAACAACTTAACAGTATGTTACATAATAAGAGTTGCAAGTAACTCATTAAGCAGAAACTGAAAATTTTAACGAGTGTGTAATGGGATTAAAACTCGTGTTACATACTATATTTTTTCCATTTTCTTCCATGGAATAACGTGACTTATTTTTTGAGAAATTGTATGTGTTGCCGACATATAGGAGCATTACTCTTTTAATCTAAAATGTATTTCACTAATGCTAGAAGCTTTTATGATTTTCAATTGACTAAATGTATGTAAATAGACCAAATAAAGTAGCACATAGATAAAAATTTTATTAAATAAAGAAATCTGAGTTCTCTTATCTAAACGCACGTGTATGTTTTGAGATCTCGTAATATGTTATTGTTAAGTGTCACTTACAAGGAATGTCGAATGTGCGATTTTTGACGTTTACGGACATGAGCGTAGAAAAATTGCCTTATTTCATCCTTCAGTATAGATCTTCATAAAAAAAAGCCTCATATACTCTATTTTTCAAGTGTAAGAGTCTACATTGCTACGTTACAAGCCTATAACGTGTTCTAATTCTAGTTTTATTCTGTTTACCGAAGATTGAGAGAAGCTTTCACGATCTGGATGCATTTCATGGTTTTTTTCTGGCATTGCATCATTTAAATGATATTTATTCGTTATAGAATTCAAATAAATAATCAAAATAAATTTTCAATTTACAAACTGTGGAATATTTTCCGGGATTTTTTCATATTACTATTTATTTATTTAGCTAATACTAAATTTATAGATTTACTATATATTTTAATTCCCTTAAAATTACAATTCCAGGTTCATATTTTTGTTATGACAATCCAGCAGCTTTAGAAGATCACTTGAAAACAAATTTAAATATGACTGATGTACAATATACTGCATTATACTCGGTGTATTCGTGGCCTAATGTGGTATTAAACATTGTAGGAGGTTTTCTAATGGACAGGTAAGATAAAGAATGAAAAAAAATAGTCTAGACTCTAGACCATAGGCACAAATTTCCTACTAATTCATAATAATCTCAATATTAACAAATTCAAGAAAGGTACATTTTATTGAGAATTGCTGTAGATTATTCAACAACAAACAATAGTATAACTTTATTCTTCATACTTCCTCTTATGGTTCATAGTCTTCCTCTTCATTTGTTTACTTTCTCTGTCAAATACCATCCTCCACCATCACATGATTTTGTTGAAAATATAATTGTCTCCACAAACATTATCCTAGCAATGGTTTACTCAGACTTAAATCCATATTAATTGTCAAAAAGTGGGTAAATAATTATACGGGGTGTCCCACGAGGTTTTGGCCAGTATATATCTCGAAAACTATTTGAACTACGATATTGAAATTTGGCAGTTATAAACTGTAAGAAGTATTACACATTTTAAGCAATCAGCTACTCTGCTACAATGTCACATTTTGGGTCACGTGGTATCATTTTTAAAAATGTTAATGAAACAACCTGTATATTGTTCCACTGCTCTTAAGGTCTCTCTTATACTAATTCGGCGGTACCTATTAATTTTGTGTTAGGTACTTAGAAACGACAAACTAATTTTTATTTGAAAAACAACAACTTATTTTGCTCAGCGAATAACGTCACATCTGAATGTGTATTTCCAAGACAGATGGATTGAGAGAAATGGTACAATACATTGGCCGGCTCATTCACCAGATATAATTCCGTTAGATTTTTTTCTTTGGAGATATTTAAAAGGATTAGTTTATGTTACAGCTACTAATTATGTAGGTAGATGATTTAAAAACAGAATCAGAGCAGTTTGCCAATCAGTTACACCAGAAAGTATTGAAGCAGCATGCACTAGAAATTTACTCAGTAGATTTAACCCTTGAGAAATCGGGTGCTTGCAAATCACTTGAAGAGTCGGGTGGGGTCTGTGAGACCCAGTTTTTATTTTGCAGAATATATTATAAAATAATAAAATAAAACTATTTTATACACAAAATATCTTTTTTTATTTCATTTTTAATACATCTTAGCTATTTTGAATCCAACAATAAAATAAAAAACGTTTCTTAATAAAATACGAAAAAAAGGTTAACAAAAATGCACTTTTCTTACATTTAGTAGAAAAAAACCCTAATCCTCACTTCAATTTTCAATGCATTCTTCAATAATCTACATATATTATGAATATATAACTTTTATGAATAAAAATACTTACTTCATGTGAATTATATTATAAAAAAACAGGAAAACAAATTCACTTGTCGAAGCTACAAAAGTTACCTAAATGGTCGGGTGGGGTCTGACAGACCAAACATGCAAATAACTAGCGAACTATTGGACACTAACGCACACGCCTTGGTTCACTAATACTCGACCTTCGGACGAAAAGGTACTGACAATTGCGACGCGCTCCGATATAAAACAAGAGTGGTGTACGAGAACGAAATGGCTGCTGGTCCCACAGACCCAACCCGACCACTCAAGGGTTAAATGTTGCATTCATGAAGGTGGACATTAACTGTAGTAAAAGTGTTATTGTATTCCAATTCTTTTTGTTTTTTAGCTCTTTGTTTGTCAAATAAAAAACTTAATAAAAATTATTTTGTAGTTTCTAAATAACTAACACAAAAAATGGGTATCGCCCAATTGGTATAAGAGAGGCCTTTAGAGCAGTGGAACAATATACAGGTTGTCTCATTAAAATTTCTGAAAATTATACCACGTGACCCGAAACGTGACATTGTAGCAAACTAGCTGATTGCTTAAAATGTGTAATACTACGTAAAGTTTATAACTGCCAAATTTCAATATTGTAGTTCAAATAGTTCTTGAGATATATACTGGCCAAAACCTCGTGGGACACCCTGTATAAAACCAATTTAAAATAAGAAAACAAAAAGTTCTTTCAATAATTACCAGACATACCTCTAGTGTTTTTTTTTCACTGTTGATATACCAAATTCTTACTTATTATTACTTTTCAAAAAGGTAACCCAACAAAAATGTATGCCGAAAGTTAAGATTAGTACCTTTAAAAATACATAGGACTTGTTCAAGTTACATTTACGTTTCAAGTCAAGTAAGGCTGGAACAATAATTGTGTATAAAATATAATTAATATTTCAATTTCTTAGGGTTTTTGGTATAAGGTTGGGTACAAATATATATATGGGCCTTGCACTTGTTGGACAAATAGTTTTTGCGAGTGCAGTATATATCAATTGGTTCTGGCTAATGCTTATAGGACGATTTATTTTTGGGTAAGTACAAACATTTAAGTTTCTTTATAATGTGTATCATACTCCATACCATGCTCTTCAACTAACTAGCTTCATCTTGATTTTTGATATATTCCAAAATGTTTCACCTTTGATAAATTTGATTGATGGTGTTTTCTATTGAGCATTTATAACTAAGTCAATTTTTTTTTCTCACAAGTATTGGTGCTGAATCTTTGACAGTTGGTCAGAATAACTATGCAGTTCTGTGGTTCAAAGGAAAAGAACTGAATATGGTGTTTGGATTGCAACTTAGTTTTGCCAGAATAGGTAGCACAGTAAACTTTTTGGTAATGGAGAGTTTGGTTTCAGCAGTTTCAGATCTGTCTTCTAATGGACAACATGTTTTAGGAATAGTCCTTTATATAGGTAATATTTTTTGTATCTAATCTACAGCACTTATGGCATGTATTACATTTTTACATTAGATATTTTGACTGACTCACTGACTGACCTTTTCTCATTATGTGTCAAAAAATTTAACAATGTTGGAATTTATATTTTGATGGTCACTAGTAACTGGAACAATATTTTTTTTGTATATCTTGCTGGAAAACCAATCATTGAACAAAAAATAAAATAGGAATGAAAGTATTATTTAGCCAACCAAGGACAGAAAAGATTTTCACCAATTGTCACTTGATTAATTTGACGTTTCTCATGAATTTTTTAATTAAACGTCAGTGTATGACAAAGTTTTTTGTTATATTTTCCTATTTTTTTGGTTTATTCGGTTGGCGAATCACAGCCTGAGCAATTTATATTACTATAGTGTCAATTTTAAAACAAAAGGTCTTGGGGGTTAGCAATTTTACCTCTAACTAACAATACTAATGTTAATGTTACCTATTTATACATATTAGTTGAAGTTTCGAATTATTCACTTTTTAGCTGGTGCTACATGTGTTTTCTCGATGATTTGCTCATTAGTGATATCATTACTTGACAAGAGAGCCGAAAGAATAATGTCAAGGAATAATAATCCTTCCGGAGAGGTCGTTAAATTGACAGATGTAAAATACTTCAAACTAACATTTTGGTTAGTTTGTATTATATGCGTAACGTTTTACTGTACTATTTTTCCTTTTATCTCGATAGCGAAGTAAGTATATTTTTATTTATGTATGAATACTATTCATGTATATTGTCAAAAATGGGAAGATATAAACGCTGTGTTATAAAGTGAGCCTTGTTATATACAGGTTCAGCAAATATATATCTTCCGTATGTAGAATCTCATATAGGAGCGAGCATTTGTACATAAAATTCTATATGTCCAAGAGAGAACAAAATACTTACCCTCCATCAAAACACCCACCACCCTAGACTCAATTGGTCTCGATACACTCTCAGGATAGGGGAATGAGATATTATCTCTCTCTTGTTCTATAGCTCTCTCTCTTTCATTCACAGAATGACAATACAGAACATAATTGTATGCCAAATCTGTATATTATACAATATGTCCCCCAGTCCCCCTAAGTTGGAATCATATGGAAAACTTTTTTATTATTAATTTTAGGAGCATTATCTAATCTATAGTCGCATATAATTTGAAGTAAGAGATGGAAAATATAGAGTTGAATAATGAAAATTTTCACACACCCAAAAAGACATTACTTTTGACATTCACTTTTGTTGTTAAATATTATTTTTGTTTTTTGAACATAATTTGTCCAATTACTTATGAATCACCCTGTATATAATATGCATTATACATTATTTTATTCTAGATAAATATTTTTTCTTATTTTTGCTCTCTACATGCAAAACGAATACACAAATATTATAATAATTATTAAATAAATACTATTTTCCAATAACATGGGATAGTACTTTTTTTTAAGTGGAATGTGTTTAATTAATTCTTAATTGTAGAGATTTTTTCAAAAAAAAATTCCATTTGGAAGCTGCAGCGGCTAATAGAGTTACCAGTATGATTTACATAATATCTGGGGTAGCGTCTCCAGTTTTAGGTCTGTTAATTGATAAAATTGGATTGAATATTTTTTGGATCTTGTTTGGTATTTTTGGAACAACAATAGCTCATTTTTTGCTAGGATTTACAGATCTTAATGTCTACATTGCCATAGTAAGTAATATAATAACTTTCATTATTAATATACAGTATGCCTCTAGACTCTGTCATCTCCCCATTTAACGCCCTTTGTCTGTTAGCTGTTTAGATGTTAAGGGAATCGGCAACACCAAATTCTTGGTGTCAATTCCTCATTCCCTTATTTTTTCCGCTTTTTAATCTGTCCACTTGAGAATGTCACAAACAAAGCTTTGACACTTTGACCTTGCAAGGTCTTGCTGGCAACTCTTGGCAATCATTTTACAATTCACAATTATTGCAATATACCGTTTTCAATGTGGATAACAATTTATAAAAATTGTGGGGTTAGGTTAGTCTGTTACATTGTTTTTATATTCAAAGGTGTTACATGATGTTGACATTGTTAATTAACTATATATTATAATTATTAATATATACCAGATCGATTTTGGAAACGACCCTGATAGGTACTTGACAAATTATCCTTTACTATGCATCTTTTCCATCAAGAATATTGCATGGTGCCATCTGCAAGTGAAATTGTCAACTGTAAAGCAGCTTTAATAAGCATTTTGAAAAATAATTAATTTATGTGTATATTTACAGAGTATTATGGGAATATCCTACTCAATTCTAGCCAGTAGTTTGTGGCCCTTAGTGGCACTTGTAGTACCTGAGTATCAATTGGGCACAGCATATGGAGTGTAAGTATTTGTAAAAACATTTTAGTCAAAAAAACTTCTGACCAAAATTCGTCCAAATCCAAAGGGGTAGACAAGCTTGAAATCGAAATTATTAGGAACAATATTATTGTTTCATTTGTAGTTTTTAAATCACTATTCACTATGACACATAACTTTTTAGGTTTACTCATTTTACTCATTTTGTCTGAAAATTTCGGTTTTATACTGGGAAAAAAACTGGAGCCTGAACTGGGTGACCGTTAGAGCTGGACGTTCAATGTCAACTGAAATTAACCTTCAAAGACTGAGATAGAACTACATTTCGCGCGTAAAAATGATTAGCCCAGCGGTAAATAGTTACAGAGAAACCATTACTTAAACGAACTTAGAATTATTTGGAGGCAGTGGCTCGCCGGTATAGATTTCGAATAGCAATCATAGAAAAATGAATATAAATATACAAATTATTGAACGTGTGGTTTTAACAATATCTTTTTAGAGATGGGGAGAACCGTTTTATTTTTGAAAGTATTAAAATTTACATCGTATTACTATTTTTGTAAATATATTTATTTTGTATTAGAAAAGCATAAAGCTTGAAATAAATATCTACTTTTTTTATAGCGCTGGCTCCATACAAAATTTGGGATTAGCATTATTCAACATATTTAGTGGTTTAATTGTCTCCCATTACGGTTATACAGCCATGGAAGTATTCTTTATTGGTAGTTTAGGTGGTGAGTACCTTCTAAATTTAAAATTAAAAACCTGCAATATTTTTCTTCCCTATTATTACTGTTGAACTTTTAATGGTTTTCCTTTTTGATACCATTCCAAAGAATCACTTTATTATTACCCAGGTTTTCCAAAACAATAAAAATTTTTAATAGATGAAAATACATATCACAAATCTCTAAAAAATTTGAGTTTTCCCTACTGTATTTTAAATATAATAAAATGTTCACTATTTATTTTATATTTTTAGCTTCTTTTGTTGTTGCACTTGGATTGCTTCTAATAGATTTGAGACAAAAAGGAAATCTAAATCTTACACCTGGCGGTAGAGCAAGATACGATTTGTAAGTACTTTAAATTATTATATTTTAAGAAAATTATAATGTAACTTTTTTTCTCTTATTTTTTGGGAATGAAACCACAATAATGTTTTTTATTTCGACGTTTCGGTAGCGTTCCAGCTACCTTTCTCAAGATTAAATAATGATAAAATCATTTTTGGTCCCTATCTGACACAACGAAAAAAATATGATAGGGACCAAAAATTATTTTATCATTATTTAATCTTGACAAAGGTAGCTGGAACGCTACCGAAACGTCGAAATAAAAAAAATAAAAAACATTATTGTGGTTTCATTCCCAAAAAATAAGAGAAAAAATAATAAATAATGCCACAAGGAACTTACAGAAGTTATAATGTAACATTGTAAATATCATGGAGATCTAGTCTAGTTCATGGGACTTTTCGGAAACTTGTGAGAGGATAAAAATTTTAAATCGGTATTTACCCATCTATGAATATGAGTTACGGAAAGTTTTTACTAAAATCAAAACAACTCATACGAAATGGTGTTATCCATCTGTACATGTCTTTTGAATGCACCTATCTCAACCAAATGCATTTAGGTGGATTCCCTTTTTAAGCCCGTTTGTAATTATCAATATTTATTACAAGATTTAGTCATTTTTTAGGAACATAAATTTAGGATTGGAACTATAAAATCAAATGTATGCAATACTCAAAGTTTTAATAATTTATTTAGGATGTGATCATGCAAACTGTACTTTGCAGGAGCCGCTTTAACTTTCTAATGTAGAGTAGTTATAGGAATTTTTATCATTTACATGCTACAGTTCCAAATATAAATATGGATGTTGAATTTTTATTATCAACAGCAGTAGATGCTATAAATGCAAGAAATAGAAAAGCTATAAACATACGGAAACTATGGTTGAATAGAAGGAGCGAAAAAGCGAAAAAGTTTTTTTGATCTAAAAATTGATACAAAATGTTTATGTATTTGTCAATTATCTATGATCCTAAAAAATTTACCAAAACTTGTAATTAATCAATGATAATTACAAATTAGTTTTAGGTTAAAATTTGACAGTTTACAAATATAGGGCTAGAACAAGAAATAACTTGTTCTTGCTCTACTAGGTTTAACTTCTTGAGGTGCATATTCACGTGGCAGTGTTCTGTCAAAACTCTTAAGCAGTCTAACCCTGAATTAGAAATTCATAGTCTGGGGGAAATGCAATACCGAACGTTAACGTTATCAGATGCCATTATTTGGTGCAAACATTTTTTTATGATTAGATTTGGATTCCGGAGATTGAGAACAGTCGATATATTAAAAACCACAAATTTTATTGAATATAAAATGGTTAAATTCTATGTTCTAGACAACATCAAAAACAACAAACAACACAAGAAGAAAATTCGCCAGAAAGGTATTAAATATAGAGATACAGTGGTGCATAAAAGTGGCTGATTCGGAAAACTTCCGACAAATCAATGCCTAAATATAATTGAGTTTTCATTATTTGATACGCTTAATCGTTTTAAATACAAATTTTTATAATTTTAATCATTTATATACCTAACCTAAATTAATAATCTATTAAAGGACATGTCCTCCATTCAAAAAGTTGGCACTACTGACAGTTGCTCTAAGGATAAACAATTATTTCAATATATTTTATTTCGTTGTTTTCTATTGTTTTAATGTCAGATTTAGATTTAAAAATACCTAAGCAATTGAAACAACGTCAAAAAAAGCACTACATCAAAATCAAATGAATTGAACACGTTCAAAATAACTATTAACATCCACGTGCTGTTCAGAAAATATTTGTTTTATATTAGAGCAACTGTCAGATGATGTAAGGTGGGATTGTCCTCCCAATAGTGGCACTATAAAACAAATTTGAACGTTGTTTATATATTTATATAAATCAGACATTATTTATTATACAAAACAATCAGTTTATCATCTCTTTTATTCTTTTAAAATGAAATTTTCAATAAAACTTCTAAATATATACAGAAAATTAGTTTTTTCCTCAAGTAAGAAGAAGACTGAACGTCTTATTTTGAACAATGCTCATTATATCTAAATTAGTAGTAGTAGTAGTTTATTCACATTTTCAATAATACAGTAATGCAATTCAATACAATAAGAAACTAAGAATACCATGTGAATAAAGAAATCTTGATAAGTGATTGAACACTTGTTGCAAGTACAAAGAATGCATTTAAAGTAAAATAGATACAATAATAATAATAATTCGATTACAAGTAAGATCAACTGTAATAATGTATGTCTATGTCTACTCTCTATAATGTGATACTCGACCAGAGAAACATTACAAATTTAATTTAGTAATAGAAAAAACCAGTCCTAAAAATGAGTGCAATGAATTAAATACATAAATATATGCTCAACCAAATCAAAAATTATTTATTGGATAAAAAAACTAATAGCAGAAAAAATATATGAGAAAGTATTCCAGAGCACCTTCAAAATCTAAAGAAATATTTAGACATCTGGAACAACACAACACAAAAATATTTATTGTAGAAAACTAATAGTCGCTATTCTTAAATTTAAAAAAACTTTATGACAAATAATTAGCGCGTGGAGGGCAAACAGTTCTCCACTAGTTTCCTACAAGCTACTTGCGCTGATCGCGCAGTAACAAATTTTCCACTTTTAGTTGTCAACTTTCCTTGATCTTCACCGACACTCCGCGGGAAACCAAAATTTAGTGGTTTGTTTTTCTACAAATGGAAGATAGAAAAAGTTGCTCTATTTTGCATCAAATTGCTGCAAATTATGGAAAACCTAGTGGAAGTCATTACGAAATAAGAATTAATTTGAAAAAGTCGGTTATGGAAGTTGAACATCAAATTTTAAACATAGACATAGGTCAGGAGATTGAAACAATGTATTCATTCAAAAAAATTTGAAAAAAAATTGAAAGCAGAAATTATCAGAAGAATTAAAAATATGTAGTTTCAAAACATACAACATGAATCGCAATTTAATTATTTAAAAAAAACAAAAAAGTGTATTTATTGCAAGAGGTGTGCCACCAAAATGGATAAGCTAACAAATGTTCAAGTACGACTGGATGTTGAAATGATATAACTCATAAAGTTATTGAGTTGGTGGGGCCATTTACAACGAATTGAAAATTAAATACCAGTAAAATAATTTTGGAGGTAAAGACAAATCTAAAATATTGAATAAAATAGGAACCGCAAGAGGAGAAGCAAAATAAAAAGGCATAGCTTGAATTTGTATACAATGTATACAGTACATAAATGTAAAATTTCAACACTAAAGCAAACAGTGGGAAAACAATCAAATTTGTCTATTAGCAATACTGAGACTTATGAGAAGGGATACGTAAGCTGTATTGAGAAGTTTTGTCTATAAAACGACCTAAAATTGGAAAAATGCAATTTTGAAGACCCTATGTATGCAATCAGCTCAATAGAAAAATGTGTTGTTTAAAAAATTTGATGACATCACATTAATGTGTATCACCCTGTATTATGAAATATTGATGTAAAATATAGAATATTGAAATAAAAAATCGACATTTTTCAGATTTTTTTAAAGGCCTTTTGGTTTAGGAAATATCTAATTTATTCCCTATTATATGGTCACACTGTATAGTACTAATTATATACATACTCAATATTCGGAAAAATTAATTAAAGGAATTATTCGCGAAAGTAGTGAATAGAATATTAATGATGTGTCCAAGAATATGGCCAATATTTTCATTTTAAGGAGATGAAATTAGTAGAAATGTTTTACTTACCGTGAGTAGTAGATTCTAAAATAGTTGAATGCCTAACTCAAAATGGGACTAAATAAAACCACAAATGAAATATATTTTATTTGAAACTTTTTGTAATACAAATAGTAAATGCTGGAGCTAATTAAACACTAATATATTTTTAGTTAGAATCAGAATATGCTGCTATACTGCTTTATCTGTAAAAATTATACTATTTATTTTATAGAATCCCTATAACTTCGCAAAAGCAAAGTTAAGCAGAATAAAAATTTAAATACACGGTCCTAAATCCATGGGACTAAATGAAACCACAAATGAAATAAGTTTTATTTGAAACCTTTTGTTTTACAAATAGTAAACGTTGAAACTAATTAAACACTAAACTGTTCATTAGGTTAATATATTTTTAATTAGAATCAGAATAATATATGCTACTATACTTCTATTTCTGTAAAAATTATACTGTTTATTTTATAGAATGTTTACCCTATATCATCGCAAAAGCAAAGTCAAGCAGAATTCAATTTAAATACAGGGTGTTCCATTTAAAAAAATATACCTTAATGTAATTTCGATTAATTTTAAAATATGTGCCTTTGGGCTGGTTAAAATCGTCCTACATTTAATTTTGAAATCATTGAAGATCTATAAGATATTGGACTTTATCGCACCAATGAATCACCCTGTATAACTACATATACCTACACCAGAATATTTCTAATTTTGTGAATAACAATATTATACTTTACCACACAAAAATCTACATTGAATAATACATATTTCCAGCTTCCACTTTACTTCCATTGTGCCAGATAATTAGAAATAATATAACGTGTATGCTCTCAATTTTTTTCTTAATCAATTATCACTGCAAGACATGCATTGTATTATAATTTTTTTAATCTATAACAACCTACTCAACTAAGTCTCTTGAGTATTTCTTATGTATGATAAAATTGTTATAACTTCTTACATACATTTTAAATTACATATCATCATCAGATAAAAAGTACTCATTCGATTTATGAAATTAAGGTACATAAATATGCAAATTAAAAGGAGTTAAAGTTAGAGTTAAAGATGGGTATATAATTATTTTTTCGCCTACCCGGAAAACTAATCATGTCAACACCAAAAATAGTGTTCGGGGGTGGAAAATTCATAACACCATAATTTTTAGAGTTTATCATTATCTGTCATTTGATTATTGTGACATTTCATCTGATTTTTTAAATTAAACGTCATTGTGTGTCAAATTTTGTTGTTGTATTAAAGCAGTTGTGTGTCACACAAGCAGGAAACGCTTTAACAGCCCTTGACTATCAACATCTAATACTCTCGGGCTGCCAAAGCCCATTTTCTGCTCTTGTGACACAACATACTATAGCTACCCTTAACTATTGGGCTGCTAAAGCTCATTTTTGCCATTGCCAACACAATATTCTATTATTTTATATATTCAACTAATAATTGCAAAATGGGTTTTAATAATAAGTGTATTTACAGTTTTTTTTAAATTTATTGTATGTATTTTTTCTTGATTTTAACTATTAATATTTTCTTTTTCAGGCTGTTCGGTGATACAGAAAGATTAATTAATGCTAGTACGATACCCAACAACAGTACAGCAGATTTATCCGAACCGATTCCAGATTCCGAGATTCCAGTAGAAGTATCCGAACCGAATTCAAACTTTCATATACGTAATAGGTATTTATCAAGAATAGGTGCCCCTGTAAGTTTAGAAACATAAAGAGAATTTATTCTGTGAATGTTGTTTTAACTAATTATGTTTTTAATTTTATTAACCCACATGGATATTTAAAAAAAAACAGCGGGGTTGTTTTAAATGGTCCTTTTTAATAGGGATGTAATTTTTTGTATGAAATAATCGAATGGATGAATTTGGAAAGAGTTCACAATTTATTTTTCTGGCCAATAATAGTATATTACTAGTGTGGAAAGTGACATTAACAACAGTAATGTACATTCTATAAAAATAAATATATTTTCTGGTTACTTTAATCAGAAAATTTGATTATCAAGTGGATATGTACACAATAATAGTGAAAACAGAATAACAACTGATTAGAATTGTAGAAATGTAAATTAAGAGTATTATAATTATAATTGATGAAATGCAATGGAGTTTGTAATAACATTTGTGGATATTGGATATTTGTCTACGTTATTTGAAGTACATCTGCTATTGGTACCCACATCACTTAAGAGTGGTTAGATTTTCTCCTATGTCTGCCAATATAGTAGCAGATTAACGACGAAATGAGTGCTCCGAGTATCTTCCTCTTAAATTTAAAAATTTGGCTGCGGGTGAAGGTATTTCCTTTTTTATTTATACCCACCACTTGAGTCGTGCATTTTTGGATTGTGTAATTCAGAAAAAAACGTATGCTAGTTATCTATACTTCTTCTAAATATCGTAAAAGTTGTAGTAAACACTGCAATTCCCAAATCTTCAATATCATTTATACATTATAATACTTGAAGATAATCTATGTAATAGGCATGATGACTGATTTTGGAAAACTGCTTCACGATGTTTCCACGTATATACTTTATCTACAATAAATGTTATTTCTTTAAGAAAAAAAGTTTTTAAAGAAAAAATTCAACTTTTAAAAACACATTTCAAATTATGCGCCAAAACGCTAGAATAGTAATGGCGTCTGTATGACTTCATCAATTCGTAAATACCATTTATAGGTGATCTGTGTCGATAGGTTATCTAGGATCTGTATCAAAGTCAAACTACAAACACTTGACAGCTTGCAGACTGAAAAGTTTATTTTGACACATAAACAAAATTTGAATCATTTTGTGCGATTAGTTATCATAGAGATGAATCCTAATTTGTATCGATGGTGTGCGGTTCCACAATGTTATTAAAAACAGATGTTCGGATCATAGATATTTGCGAAAGTACGACGTCACTCTCTTCGGTTGGGTGTTTTAGATAAGATGGCGGATGGTTAAATTTTGTGCTTATATTTTTACTGAAATAAATGTTATCACAGATGTAAAATAAAAATTAGTGATTTCTTTATAATCTCTCTATCTTATATAATTATATCAAATCAATATTTTACTGATTCTTAGAGACTGTCATCATGTCTATTATAATTGGTGCATAGGTCATCCCCACCAACTGACAAGTTGACACTAATGAGGATGAACAATAATTTGGATGGGTATTAGAATTGTAATTTAGTTTTTTTGTATTGACTTAATGATCCTTATTATTATAAACATGCAGATATAGAAATTAAATGAAGTCAAACACGATAAAAATAACTATTAAGAACCACGTGTTTTGTAAAGAACGCTTGTTTATCATCAGGGTGACTGTCACATGGACTTATCCTAACGTTAAATGTAGGTAACATTTATTAGCTGTATTGCATGACCGGAGTTTATTTATTTTTAACATTGGTTGTTTTTACTATTGTGGATAAATTGAGTTGACAGTAAGAAAGGTGCATGCGTTTAAAATTTGTATCATTATTGGGATTAGTTTAATATATTTGATATGTTCCATAAAGAGAGTGCTCAAATTTTTGTTGATATATTAGAGCAAATTCTTTTTCGCGTCTTAAATTAATATGATAGACTTCCAGTTTAAACATATTCGGCTTCAGAAGGAAGCTATCTATATCGTTTTATTGGTACTTGAAAGAGATATTTAAAATTCAGTCCGCCATATTAATTTTAAATGTGAATAAATTCGAACCACTAAAATTTTAATCAAATATACTCGGTATCGTTTTAAGATTTCAACTAGAGTAATACAAGTAATACAATATAATCATTAATGGACAATTGGCAGTGTCATTTGACAGATAGTTGAAATTGTCAATTTTTTTTAATATTCGTTTTTTTCATTGACTGTAAATCGTACCAGTGGCGGCCCGTGAACTTTTTAAGATAGGAGGCTGGACATAAAAATATACTCTACTCAGCCAGTTAATTTAATTTTCAATAGTATCTAAAATTCCATAAAAAAGTTGCTTATAACGTAGTTTCTTGTCTACCAAATTATATGTTTTCCTCCTTTTCGCGGGAGGAGCGTCATCAGTTGGAAAATTTTCAAATAAAATATTAAAATGCAATTCTGTATTACGGAAACTTGAAATTTTATCAATGAGATACTTCAAACGCTCTCTTGAATAAATTATATCAGTGAATTTATATTGTAAAATTTGAAAAATAACATCAGTTTGTTCAAATATTAATTTAAAAGTATCAAGAAAAAACAAAACTTGATTATTCCCGCTAATCATCTAAAACAAAACAAGCACGCACGAACCCACGCTCGTATTCTGTATTCCGTAGTTCGTTTTGGTTCGTATATCATCGCAACAGCTAGAAGCTATCCCAGAGGCTAACCTACCGAGATCGTTACCATTTCCGCTCTTTTTTACGGAATTAGCAATTGGACTGGTAGAAAAAACGGCAACTGTGTAGAGCAACACGTGTTTCGAGAGAGATGTTTGTGGAATTTAGCCTCAGGGCACTGTTGTCAGATTCTAAAATAAGTAGTGCAAACGGGGAATTAATTGTGGAATTGAAAAATTTTAGATAAACGGGAAACAAAATGAAGGATAATCAACAAAATATTTATGGTGCTATTTGCTAGATAAATTGTTGGAGGCTGAGCCTCCTTCGAGGAGCCGCCACTGAATCGTACTGCGAGTATCAGTACATTATTATTAACAGAATGTGGTCACATCTCTAATTTTATTTTTAAAAGCTATACTTGGATTGATAATATTCCTTTTTCATTTAAAAAATATAATAACGTATTTTTATTTCTTTTTAGCTCCCCGACGCATACGACGTAGATAAACAAGACTTTAGTTGATATATTGGACGAATACATATTTTTATCACTTGATGATAAAATTTTTATAGAAAAATTGTACATTTATTTATATTTTCAATAATTAATTTAATTAAGCTACATGTAATCTAGAAGACTAAATTTACACTAGTAGGCCAAGCAATACCTAGTTCCGTTTTCTTCTAGGATTTTTATCAATAACTCACTATTTTGCTTGGTCTATCTCGATGTGTATGTAAGTATAAAAGAAAAATTATATTTTTTAACACTTAAACATATTTGATGGTAATTTTGACTCAGTTTTATATCGCCTAAAATTTTTTTTAGAAATTATCTTGCAGCTTATATTTTTTATTTTATAAATCAAAATCAGACTAATGTCCGTTGTTAGGTATTGCTCTTCAATTTAGTGGACTGTATTATCTTTGGTGGCTGTACCTGCTTTTTTTAACAAAACTGCCTCAATGGATTTATGAAGAGATATTTCTAGAACATATCATAATATTTGTACATTTTATAATCACATTTTAACAATACCTAACAACTTGACTCTCTCTGCCAGCTACTTGGCGACATTACCACAGAGTACACCATCTAACAAGAGACGAAAGCTTTATCAGTTCCTTTGAAATCGGACTTACACGATATTGAGCGGAAATACGTCGAGGCATTGAAACATGAACTACCTGATACACTGAGAAAAGTGACACGAGTATTAACTCCCAATTAGGACTATAGAATATTTTTTTAGCTACTAACATGAGAACACCTTTTAATATCCATCTCATTTGTCTAATGATACGTAGCTCTTTTTTAACCTAACCTTAAAATAATACACGGTGAACTAAGGGGAATTAACGGAAGTGGCGACTTGACATTGACAGATAAACTAATTAATTCACGCATGTGTATACAAATTTGCGATCACGAAAACTACTTCCTTTTGCATCTTGTTAGATGATGTACTTTGTAACATTACTAGCCCTATGGGCGATCCTCAAAACCGTTAGAAAACAAACACGGGGCTGCCACGATTCGCAATGTATCTTGAATATAAATACAAAAAAGGTTTTATGCCTAAACATCCGTATTTATAAAGAAAGTTCAAAACTGGGCACGTCCTTGAGCATCCGTTTTTGACCAATTTTACATGGAAGAAGTGACAAAACTGTTTGATTGTATTCCAATACATTATGTAGACATGAGTAGTTAAATTCTATCGTGAGCAAGCAAATTATTTTATCCTTGACTGCAATATATTTGGATAAGTAAGTTACAGAGAAAACGGAAATCCAATACAATTTTCAACCAACTAATTTCCAGCTTTGTTAAACTTTTTCCGAATGATGTACTTGAATATGTTACCATATAATGTAATTTACCAGTCTTACCTCACATTTATGGCAGTTTATATTTTGTGTCTACCATATTCATAACTTTCTGTTTTTATTTAGCTAGATGGTGAAACCATTTGACTACGGTATAACAAACATATTGTAATTTATGTAAAGTGAAAGCGCTAAAAGACAATTTCACTCTCCACTGATCAAAGGCTAGGGCTAGGGCACTTAGTAACATGTTAAACTGTCACCCTTTTGAAACAAAATAAATGCAGCATTTCCTTTTTGCTTTCCATTTGCCAATTTAAAGAGAAAATCATAAATGCGGGGTAAGATTATTATTTTAGTTGTTAAGGAAATGTTACTAGCGTACCTAGAAACATGATTTGCCTTTAATTTCTCAAAAAGTGGTAGATTGTGACGATGTACATATTGAATATTTTTCTATTGATTATTTTAAATAATTCAAGATAATTGATTATGTAACGACATGAAAAACTTATTATGGTTAACAAAATTATAGTAAATTTCTTTTGCTCATTACACTGATTTGCAGACCTGAGCAACTTCCTAGAAGTTTTCAGCACTTTTGCTTTCCAAAAATTGCACACTTCTATAAAAGCTCTCGTATTGCAGTCATCTCGAAAATTCGAACTTTGTAAATTACAGAATTCCAATTTCAACAATTCATATTCGCTTTTCTATTCGATTAGACGTTACAAAAGAGTGTTGAATAAAAAAAATATAAAATCTAGAAAAAATATTGAGCAAATTTAGACTAAATACATTGATTGTAGACCTATGTAATATATATCAAAATGTACACTATCTATCTGCTTTATTTTTAAGCATTTTTTTTTCTTTCATTGTATTTTTAGGTACGTTAGCAACAACTAAAGTGATGTTTTTATTGAAGTGATATTTTATATAGAAAACATATTATTTTTATATTTATTAGAATTAAAAAAGATTTTTATTCATTTAAAAAGCTACAAATACAGTTGTGCTTACCAAATTATGTAATAAAATAGATACTAAATAGTAGAGTAGAATTTTTTTGGTGCCAAACCACCAAACGACTTTTCAATATCACCAGGAACACACACACACACTATAGACCAT
The DNA here is from genome assembly GCA_910591675.1 of Galerucella calmariensis. Lineage (NCBI taxonomy): Eukaryota > Metazoa > Arthropoda > Insecta > Coleoptera > Chrysomelidae > Galerucella > Galerucella calmariensis. Next base: position 144,856 of record CAJUYG010000684.1, on the reverse strand, counting down.
TCCAGAACACGTTACTTTGACAGGTCGGCCTTATTGTGATGGCTCCTCCTATCAGTTGGAGTTGAAGTTTGTGTGTTTTGACATGTGGTGTAAGTCAGTTGGTTGTCAGGCAGACTTTGTATGAAATCGAAAACAATATATATAGTTTATTCACGATAAAAAGACGATGACGATGCAAAACAAAATATTGTGATGTTGCCAAGCTGTAGCTTTTTTCTTTACTTAACGAAAACTAGAAATGTCAATCTGATGATAGATTGACATTTACATTTAAATAGGTAACAATAATATCAATAATAATGAATACAAATAGCGAATACTATTACTTACGTCTCTTACAGCAGTAAGCGGTAGAAGCGAGCCTCCATTTCGGCATTCTCGTTTGAAATAGCTTAACAAAGATGTTATAATCTCTTGACATTTACTGTTCAGCTGCTTCGGTATTTTATTAACTACACACTGCAGATTTGCCTAAACAATTAGTTATGAAAATAATTGTTTTATTTAATCTTGAAGAAACAATGAATTTAAAAGCCCAAAAAAACGATCGAATGTCAATAAACGTCGAAACAAACTGGGGAACTTTATCCAGTTGATCTGACAACGTCTTGAAGTTTTGCCAACCCATTAGCTGTAAATTGCCCTGGCTGTTGAGGATAAATTGTATTTACGGTTGGTAAATTAACATTTATTCTGATAAGCAGGAAAGTAAGTGAAAATGACATTATCGTCTTTTTATCGTAAAAATCCTATACTTTACTTCTTGCTCCACGCATTCCACACTTAACAACTCTACAAAACGATGGAATTTTAGATAATTTTAAGAACTTTTTGCTAATTAAAGTCTAACTGTCTTCTGTTGCTTACCAGTAAGCAATGAAAACTAAATAGAATATGACAAGAGGACCCAGAATAATATGGCCGACTTGTGAGTGACGTGAATCTGGAATGAACATTATAATTCTTAGGTTAGGTAAGGTTATAAGGGTGTAGAAGCAAATGCAACCCTTCACTCAGAGGCACAATGTGATACTATGAGTAAAATGTGATACACTTCCGGTTCAGTATTTTAAGAATACGAATATTTTTAATATAGTTTAACGTCCAATACTATTATTTTTCTAGATCCGTTCATCTGGACTGGATACAGGTACTTTATTTCAAACTCTTGAAAGAACAGGTACAAAAAGGTATTAAAACGATTTTATATACAACATTTATTGAAAAATGAAAAAACAACAATTATTTGGCTATTAAAACATAATTACCCAATTCATTTTTAATTCCTTAATACTACAAACAAATTATAATAACATTTAATAAACAGCTAGTCTTCGGCTTACTTCTAATGAATTTGTTAAACTGATTTTTAAAACGGAAAGTGTTGGGGTCTTTCTACCAACAAATATAACGGCTACATAAACGGCACAACGTTCCAATAGATATTTCCATTTAAGTATTCGTTTATCATCGTCGCACATGTTGGAGAATTCACGAGCCTTAGGAGGAAAGGATATAAATTAATAATCATTCAGTAACAATATTTCATCGAAATTTTTTTAAATATAATCATAGATTATACATGCCGAAAATGGATGTAAAAAATTATTGAACTCGCCCTTTTTTTTAGGTAAATATAAATTGAAATAATTTAAACTATCAATGAAAATATGGAAATTACCATAAGGAGCATGTACTAGTTATTTACGTAACTAGTTATGAAAAGAGCAATATTGTTCAACAAGCGTAATGCGAGTTGAACAATGTCGAATTACAATAATGGGGTAATTTTCAGTAGTAATAACCCAAGGGCATTGATAATTGTTCGAAAAAATTTTATGACAGATGTCGAAAGCTTGTTGCTTGGAAACAGACCGACGCCGTAGGCGGAGGTCTGTTGCCTATAAGCAACAAGCTTGAGAAAGTTGTCATAAAATTTTTGAGCATTTATCAATGTCCGAGGGTTATTCGGATAGAAAATTTTTTGCTTATTATAGAAAAAGAACAGATCTTAAACAATTTATCTAAAGGTGCAATTAACAAAGGAACAATTAGAAAAGTTAAATGTGACATTTCGAAATATTAAATATTTGAAACTTCAAAGTCGAAATAAATCAATATGCATCCATAGCAACGTGTGAAAACAGCCCCAAGGTCTGTTTTCAGTGTAATGTTGACATGATTGGGTGAAATTGTTCATATGATCAAAAATGAGGAAATTTGATTAGTTCTAGGAACTGTCAAAAAATTTTCAGTAGTAATAAACCAAGGACATTGATAATTGTTCGAAAAAATCGTATGACAGATTTCGAAAGCTTGTTGCTTGGAAACAGACCGACGCCGTAGGCGGAGGTCTGTTGCCTACAAGCAACAAGCTTGAGAAAGTTGTCATAAAATTTTTGAGCATTTATCAATGTCCGAGGGTTATTCGGATAGAAAATTTTTTGTTTCAGTATTATAACCAAATCGTGACATTTCGAAATATTAAATATTCGAAACTTCAAAATCGAAATAAATCAATATGTATCCATAGCAACGTGTGAAAATTGCCCATGGTCTGTTTTCAGTGTAATGTTGACATGATTGGCTGAGATTGTTCATATGATATGAAATGAGGAAATTTGATTGGTTTTTGGAATTGTCAAAAAATTTTCAGTAGTAATAAACCAAGGACATTGATAATTGTTCGAAAAAATCTTATGACAGATTTCGAAAGCTTGTTTCTTGGAAACAGACCGACGCCGTAGGCGGAGGTCTGTTGCCTACAAGC
>CAJUYG010000684.1:127296-141686 GCA_910591675.1 Galerucella calmariensis | reverse complement strand
CTTGTCAGAAAAACCACTTTTTGTTGGCCACACTGACCTTAGACTGAACTCCTCTATTGATATAGTGCAGGGGTCTCCAAACTACGGCCCGCGGGCCAGGTCCTCTGATCCGGCCCGCCGCAGCGAGCCAAAGATGCCTTTTACCCGGCCCTCGAAAAATAAAACTACATCCCTAGCACTACAACATATAAAAAATTTAGACATTTTGTTGAAAAATATGAAAAAGTGGGCACCCAGTATAGTTGGCCCTCCTGGACTCCTGCCCTACCTATCAGTTTGACCCTAATGCTGAAAAGTTTGGAGACCCCTGATATAGTGGATTAGAATTAACCTGCATAAAATTTGTAATACAATTCAAGGTCATCTCATTAACATTAGTTACACTATACGAGTTGTGAATCTAAAGTCCATTTTCCACGTTGCGACAAATCGCTGCGAGAAGAAGTACAATCAGAACCTCGATAATTTGTGGTTAAATAAAAATTTTATTTATAGGTATAAAGGTAGAGCGTAGTCAATATAAATTTTGGGTTGGTACGTCAAAATCCACCAGAAATGTTACCAATTCATGCAACAGACGCGCCCAACGAAAAAAAAAAACGCCAAGTGGCATGCAACTTTCTCGAGTTGCAACGTCAACTCGCACCGTGGAAAATGGACTTAAACACAAACAAAACAATCTTCTGAAAAGGGAGGAGGAGCTTCTTATTCATATGTAAATAATTATGTCTCTTAATAAAGTATTTAATTTTTTATACCGACCTTTGAATAATGTGATTCTCCCATATTTCTATTTTTAAACTGGGACTGGTATGGTCGAAAACATCGACGGTTCTAATTGTGAATGTTTCATTGTTAATTCTAGATGCCACTGTTCGAATTTCTGTCAAACCTTTGATAACTACCAATATATTAACATAATCTAAAAATAAGATTATAATCAATAAGATTTCATACAATTTTACAAAAAATATTGTAGACTATAAAACTTTTTTAAAACATGTAATACAAGGTCATGTAAACAATAATTTAACACAGATAACCAGTAGGTGATCTGTGGTGAGGGTTTGACGCATGTGATGTGTCAAATTCATGTAAGAAATTAATATCTTAGTTGAAAGTTGGCAATCTTACTAAATTTTAATTTAAATCTCAATTTCTTAGTTTCTTTTTGCTTACATGAATCCACTTCAATACTCACCATTTATAGAAGACCCCCTATTATGAATATCTCTTATAGGGACGAAGCCAGCGATGGGTTTTGTAGATAATGTGAGCAAATTTGAAAAATATTCAATATTTCTTTCGTGTCTAATCAAAGTTGATTTTTCTGACAGAGTCAAACTGTAAGGAGACGTTACCATCGGTAGAAATTGCTCATTTCGATCATTCAAATTTCTGACTTTAACTAGAGGATTTATTAATGCAACTAAAAAATTAAAAAAGAATAAAATGTTTGTAAAGCACTTTTTTTTCAAATAAAATTCAATTAGATATTTGAGTGAAGTTGATGTGTAAACGTATGGACGGATGCATATACAATTCAATAAGCAATTAAAAATAATTTTTGTTTGTAAAACCGACGGTAATTAAGCAGATAAATTACGTACCTACATCTCCAACATTATACTTATCATTTGCTTGAAATACCGCTTCGCTGGAACCCCAATATGTAACGTTAATGTAATCCTTGGCGGAATCTCTCAAAGTAAAATTCCAAACTGCTCTGTAAACTCCTTCAACACTTGATTTTGCATCTGCAAATTTTCGAGGTTTTTGCTTACCTATTATTATCCCAACGACAAGAATGTTTGTTAGATATGGATTCAAATTACTTAGAGTAGTTCTTTGAAGAGCAACCGAGTCGTCCATTTTCTCTTACTTTAACTTTAAACTGACAGAAATGTAACATTCATTTGTTTCACCATTACGTCGAGGACAACGCCTACTTATATTGATGTTTTATAATGGGACATTCGAGAAGCAAAAGAAACATTTTTAATGTAAAAAACTAATAATACAGATGACTGTTTTTTGAAGAAACTGATTTTTCTTGAAGGTAACGAATTTTTTCCATTTATTAACCCTTTCTCAACGGGAGCCGCAAGAATGCGCAGATTTTTGATGGCCATATCTGCGGGAATAGTCTATTGCATAATTAGTGGGAAAAGCATAATATTCCCAAACGACTGTGATAATTACACAGGAGTTTGGGAATATGCTTTTCACACGAATTATACATACAATTTTTCCTTCGATCGTTGATTTACATTTAAAAAATATTTTATTCAAGAAGTGATCGAGTAAGTTTAGATAGGTTTCTCTATGTTCATATTGAAATATAGAAGTGGTAACAATGGAAATTACTTTCTTTTTTTAATTTCTTGGGAAATTAAACCACAATATTTTTGAATTCTTTATTTCAACGTTTCGGTAGCGTTCCAGCTGACAACTAGACAATCAAAAAATATTTTGAAGTTTAAGACTGCAAAATTTTGTTATCAAATTTTTTATTAAGGTCCATTCATAGTAGATCATATCTCTGGCAAAACAAGTGTATACCGCAAACCAACACACACTAATATATATTTGAATTTTGACTCTAATCATTCTATAAGCGTTAAAAAAGGGATAGTAAAATCTGTATACGATAGTGCCAGAATCATTTGTTCTAGTGATGATCAATTTACAAGGGAGAAAACTTTTTTAAAAGATGTTTTAAATAACAATAATTACCCTGCAGAATTTGTAAATAGGGAGATTAAGCACATAGAGAGGGGCTCATTGTTAATACCCCATAACAATAATATTAATAACTCAGCTAACATAATTTTTAGAAACTTGACAATACCGTATGTTAAGGGTTTATCAGAAAGAATTAAGAAAATTGGTAATCAATTCAATATTAGAACTAGTTTTAAATCGAATAATACATTGAGATCAATACTAACAAAAACGAAACCAAAGAATGAAGAACAATCTTCAAAAAACTGCATATATCAAATATCATGTGAATGCGACAAATTTTATTTAGGTGAAACATCTAGACCATTGGAAGTACGAATAAACGAACAGAAAAAATATATCAAAGATAGGGAATTCTTTAAGTCAGCTATTTGCAAACATGCTTGGGAAGAGGGTCATCAAATTCAATGGGACTAAATGCAGATAAATGTGTAGCTAGTATTTCAGCCGAATGTAGTTAAATTTGGTTACCAATGTTAGAAAGAGAAATTTCCAATAATCAATTACCTGCGTTATCAGGATAGCATCATAAGTTTTTATCCAGGTTTTCTTATGATTTATAATTTGAATAGTTGTTAATCGAAACACATTTCAATACACAAAATCACAAAACTGAGTATACATATTTCAAAAACTTAAATATTCATACACAAAAAAACTATCAAGAAACGCGTTTTATTAACAACATTTCCAATATAAGCGAAAAAAACGCGCTATCCCAATAAAAACCGTTCCTGGAACGTGCACTTCACTGGATTCCATTTCTAGTAGACTATCATATCGTTGGAATGTCATAAAATGAAATATTTCATTTCACATTTTGCCAGATATATGATCTACTATGAATGGACCTTAATAAAAAAGTTGATAACAAAATTTTGCAGTCTTAAACTTCAAAATATTTTTTGATTGTCTAGTTGTCAAATTTTTTCTGTTGTGTCAGTTAGGGATAAAAATTAATTTCTACTTATTTTTTCTTGATAACGGTAGCTGGAACGCTACCGAAACGTTGAAATAAAGAATTCAAAAATATTGTGGTTTTATTTCCCAAGAAATTAAAAAAAGAATGAATAATATACCACAAGGAACATACAGAAGATATTTAGGAAATTTCTTTGTTATGAAAAAAGTAAAATAATTTTTCTCCGATCGAATATATTAACGAATCACCTAAAAATAAAGTAGAAGTGGCTAATAAAATATTCAAGACCCCTGCCTCGACTTCAAATGAAAATGATCGAAACGAGATAAACCAAACAATTAGCCATGCAGCTTCAAGGTATATAAATTCTCGTTGCCCTCCAGTACAATTTACAAATTGTACAAACTGAACAATAAATGTAAATATTAACAACAATTAATTTGTATTCAAGAATATTGTTATAAATCAGGTGTTTCTCTTATTTCTTTTATAACTACTTTATCAATATCAAAATTAAAACCATACTTTGTTTCATTTTATTGTAATAATCCATTTATAACATTACCGCACGCACGCTACAGCAATACGGTAAGAATATTACCGCACTGTTATTTTCTAATTGCTTAGCAACTGCCCACTATTCTGGAATGTTGAGCTTTGCGCATAGAAAACAGGTCAAAATAGTGTCACTTTTCCCAAGATCGGAGAAAAAACGCATTTTTTCGAACGCGTTAAAATGACGTCGGAAAGCGCGCGTATGTGAGTATATTAATTTAAAATACCATTTAATTTAATTTGGTTTAATGTGGTCCAGTGCATTTTATAAGGAGTTCAAGATGCTTTAACTTGTTAATTGTGGGGATTGCTTGGCACTGGAAACTCCGGCATTCTGGCTTCTATTTATTAGGAATATTTATAAGTAAATACCCAATAACTAGATATATTTCTATTTAAAAATATAGTATATTACATAACGTGTGTGAAAAATCACTTTTGCACGAGTAATGTACAGTATTTTTCCTACGATCACGTGATAATTTCATCAAATAATGTGTAATCAACATCTAACATATTAATACACAAAATGTTACAATTAAAGTCAACATAATTGATTTCAAAATTAACAATAACTATCAATAGTGACAAAAATTCAAGTAGTTCAACTATATAATATAGGTAGGTTATTACAATTATTTATTGGTTGGATAATTATAGAAATTGAAATTATTATTGTTCATCATACTTCATACATACCTATCATGAATGATTACATTTTCCTACTATTATAACAGGTGATTTGGATTAGTTGGTACAACATCGGACTTCTGACGAAGAGTACGCGGGTTCGATTCTCGACCGCGCCCTAAATGTTTTTTAATCAAGATAATGACAAAAATTTCACTTTTCAAATAGATCGCTTCAAATTTAGATATTACATAATTAAATTTAATTAAAAACTTTATATTTGGCAGCTTGCCAGTGGTCAATCTTAATAAAAATTCATTTGACAGCTTTTTTATCCGTACACGTACGGATAAGTTTTTTTTCCGTACGCGTATGAATAAAGGCCACTTTCCATAGAACTAGTCAGTGCGATATATGTCACTTTCCTATGTGATCGTAGGAAAATTAGTTTTTTGACCGTGGCTAGAGGCGGGAGACGCGTGTTTGCGCAGATATGTCAAACCGGTTAAACGAAAGATGCACGAATGCGCAAGCGCTGAAAGAGTCCGTTTGTGGGGCCTACTTTGTGTAAAAAGACCCGTTGGGGAAGGGTATAGTATTCATACGTTCTTCTTTTATAAGTTGCTAAATCAATATATTTTTATATGAATTACAATAAGGGAAATAGTACTCTGCCAATTTTAGAGACTATTATTTAAATTTATTACAAACAGCATACTTCCCCTACACGGAACGCCAACTTCTTTAGGCATTGTCTCTCTGTTATTTTATAGCTTCCTCTCTTCCACTCACAGAATGGCTATATGGAACATAATTATTAGCCGAATCTGTATAGGGCATGTCCACGACGGTTGTCAGTTGACAATACCCCTGTGGTAAAACAATAGACACGATCAATCATTATCAAACAATCTATATTATATATTATTAAATATGCAAGCTCAACAATTAAAATATCTTCAAAAGTACAATAAAGCAAAACCAACTAAACTCAAACACGATCTATCTTTATAAATCAGCATAACCTCTCTATTAAGTACCACGTGTTCTGAACGCTTCGTTTATTGTTTTACCACCGGGCTGTTGTCAAAATCGTTTGTGATGTCACGTGGACATGACTTATACGGCTGAAAACCACAGATATATATAGATAGTAATTGCAGCATTTAGAAGAACTGAATAAAGAAGAGAAAGTAAGTGTACATTTTCAATAAACAACAATGACCAACAAGTAAAAAATATTTATTAATTTTTCAAATCACAAAACATTCATTTGATCTTATAACATGTTTCGCATGGAATGATATAATAAATAAATACTATGTTCATAACATTTCCTAGTTTTTATGGAATAATATCTTAGGATATTTTCATGCTACCTTCACCACATATCCATAGACAGACTCTATCAAATAAAAATGAACAAAAGAAGTCGGCGAACAAAACTTGGATCAGAAGAATTCGGAACTGTAAAAATAAAGATATGATTAGCATACTGTGTTGACTCTGAAAGCGAGGGTGCTGCCACATAGAGAGTCCCGTCAGTACTAAAATTTCTAATTTAATGAGAACTAGAATAAAAACTGTAACGTCTTTGGTAGTTGCAGATTCTTCCACATATATCAGCGCTGACAACTGCAGACCAACATTTTACGACGTGTGTATCGTGAGTTTGTCCAGTTTTTGTTTTTAAAAACTATTTTGCGTATTTGTGTGTGTGTTGAGTATTCGTAGTTGGTTTTTATTGTTTATAGTGGGACTTTTACTTCAAAAGACAATGTCAGCAGGGGTAGGGCCACTTGAGCCAACCCCCTCCACTGTCCAAATTGGGGCCCGCCTCCGCCACGCCCCTTTTAGGACTCCGCCCCCTTTGTTGGGGCCCCGCCTCCCACGTTGTTATTGGTCGGCCCCCTCCACTGTCCAAATCGGAGGCTGCTATCGGTCGCCCCGCCCCCCGTTGCTATTGGTTACCCCCTCCACGTCAAATGTCAAACGTCACATGTCAAACGTCACGTTGTCACGTCAAATGTCAAACGTCACGTTAAACGTCACGTTGTCACGTTAAACGTCACGTTGTCACGTTAAACGTCACGTTGTCACGTCAAACGTCACGTTGTCACGTCAAACGTCACGTGGTCACGTCAAACGCCACATGTGTCACGTCAAACGTCACATGTCAAACGCCACATGTGTCACGTCAAACGTCACATGTCAAACGCCACATGTGTCACGTCAAACGTCACGTTGTGTATTGTGAAAGACTGTAATGTGAGGTGCACCCGTTAAGCTTTATCTTCATAAAATAAAAAGTGACAGTAGTAGTTAAAACTAAACAGTTAATTGAACGCTTGTTGTACTTTTCACAAATATCAACCATACCTATTACTCCAAAAATAAAAATATTAGGAGTCGAAATTTAGTTTAGCAACACAATCAAAGAAAAAGCAAAAGTTTTACAAAACACACACACTGAAAATAACTAAAACAGCAAAATAAAACTACATAAATATCAAAGGGCTTATACGGCAGCTGGTTTGTTTTACTCGTTGCTAGGATGACATTGACATTTCAGAGCGCCATCTATCGAATTCTACTTTTCCCAATATGGTCCATTTTTTGACATTTCATTTAATTTCACTCGACTATTTGATTGTTATATCAATCTAATGTTGAGTAACTTTGAATGAAATATCAAAAAACGGACCATAAATGTCATTTTGCAATAAAAGTAAAATTACAGTAATTTTGAATATGCCGCCAAAAACTGTAAAATTACAGGAATTCTCTTTTTCGGTAGTTAGCGAAGTTCACAACCATCTGATTTGTGTTAGAGGTACTGACGGGACTCTCACGGTGGCGCCACCCGTACAAATAGAGAGTGCCACGGGTCAGTTTCCCATCTATAAGTATTTTTTTTAACTTTGTTGTATATTACAAGACCGGGTAGAAGTTTCTTTTCTGCTAAGAGTGAAGACACAGAAAATAATATGTAGACTATTTTATGACCAGAATAAATTTTTTAATTTCGAGAATGTGCAGCAAAAGCTAAACAAAACTTACTACTGTAGAAAAGTAAAGCCAGACCTATCAAAGTCAATTGTATGTTGCCGTTTCTTATGGTTTTTTAAAGAATATATTAAAATACTTACGTCTGGTGGAAAATCGATTATTTCGAATGATGCTGACAATTCAGGAACTAGACCAAGAGTCAACAATAAAACAACACCCTCGGTGGCCAAAATGCTATAAAGTAATGGCTTATTGTCTTTTAAGCTTTCCATGTAAGGATTTCCCTAAAATGTAATAAAAAGATATAGAATTTAATTTTTATTTGTTTTATGAGTAGATATAGTCAAATGCAGTCTTATCATGCGGGTCATACGATTCAACAAAGACAGACTCACCGTTTTTGTTTTCTTTTATTGCGTTTAATCATAACTTCCAAATAAAATCCGTAAGATGAATAAGACAGATTTATGCAATTTTTATGGGAAAAAAAGGATATGTATTTAGTTTTCAGCGATTCTAAAAAGTCTTTCACCAGCGAAGTTTTTATTTAAATGTCAGATTTGTGACTTTGACAATTCAAAGTGACAATATTAATAATAAGAAGCAATTTTCCGGTATTTTGCATCCTCAAGCAAAAAAAATGGTAATTAATCTGATAGATTATTTCGAGAATTTATGAAAAAGTGGAAATTCGTCAACCAGTGTGCAGGAAACATCAACCATCAATAATTTCTTCGGGTATATTTGTAATCTAACCTAACCTAACCTAACCTCTGCGTCTTCTGATTTGATACATATGGTTAGTGACCTTTGAACCCACACGATTAGAGCGCTTTTGACTATATCAGTTTTCTTTTACAGACTTAAAATTATATATTTAGACTATTTTAGCACACAAATGTACTCACCCTGTAGTTAATGGCGAATGTAGCTATTTGCAACGCCATGGATATAATGTATACAGTACTATTTACAATATTAGGTTGAAATAATTTGTCTTTTTCATCGGCAGTCAAAACTTCCAATTCCTCTGGTTTTAATGGATCACTAAAAAATTAAGGTGAGCTATAGCGATTACAGACAGAAAGTGAATAGTCTGAAAAAGAAGAATTTGAATGGTCTTTCACTTTACTGCTTTTATTGGGAACTGAGGAAAGAGCTAATAATTCAATTGATACTTAATAGAGCTATTAAAAACAGTTAGTGGCAATTAAAAAACTGTCTTATAAATAAAAGATTAACTCTCAATCATTGTCTGCCCCTGCTATATACGCAACCAGCCTTACACATTGGGAGATTTGTTCTAGAGTGATTTCCATTCAAATCCCAACATAACAATTTACATAGTATACTCGATTTGAAATTGGTTGATAGTAATAAATCATTAAAATCCGCCAAACACGTATACAAAGTGGTCCACCTAAATTGCCAAGTTTTAAATAGTATATACATTGAAAGTATAGACCCTTTTGCATTTATTAAACTTTCCATTCCTATAGATCTGATAAGGGCGTCGAATACAAAGCTTAACCCGAGGCTCGAACAATAAGCGGTAGGAGATGTCTCCTAGTGATCTGTCCACCTTCCTGAGAAGGACAGGATGGACAATGACCTAGGAGGACAACTCCTCGGGAGGATGTACAATGGGTCACATGTGGCCTAAGTGCTGTGAGCCAACACACTCACCCTCCCCACTCTACAGATACAGATACAGAAGCGGTAGGATTCTACCTGTGATGTTTTGCACTCATGCACGTGCTTTCGGGTGGGTTTAAGTTTATATTAAACACAATAATTATATAATTTAGTGAACATTAGGATGTGTGGCATAATTTGTTACCCTTGTATTTGAATAAATATAATACTAATAACAATAAAGCAACCAATAAACAAGTAAATTCTAGATAAGAGGATTTTGTGTGCTTTTTTTAATATTGAATACATTGTAATATTTGATACTTACGGAGGAGCTCTGAGCTTTGCTTCCTGAACTAGATATACCAAACAGAAAAAGTGTACTGCAAATTGCGTGATCACAGTCAAAACGGTGTATACGTTAAATATATTGGGTAACGGCCTCTGTTTTGACAATACTTTCAAAGGCTAAAATAAAATTACATTTATTAAACACTTGTATTACACCACCTACATGGACATTTTTTTGCAAATAAGAGTTTCAATCCCACTTCATGGAATCAAAAGTTGGTAACACTGAGTGCAACTTATGCAACATGTATACTCCATTTTAATTCAAAACAATACTTTTATAAAGCTAAAATGAATATATAAACACGTACCTTTGACCTAGATATAAATAAAAAGCAAGCGGCCAAAAGCAGACCCTGTAAAGTTGCTTGAGCATCCCTCAACTTTATTCCGTCTAAATATAACACTGATTGCGTGTATGCCAAAATCAATGCATTCAATGCCAATATCTTGAACATTTGTAATGTCGTTACTAAGGTACATCTTCCTTGTTTTATAATATGACAAACTAAAAAAATAAAATAGAAAATTTAGAACAAAATACATTATTGGTGAGTCTAGAAAAAAAGTCCTTATGGCCGTTTGCACCAATTGATATTTAAGTAGACTTAAAGCTTGATTGAGCCAACTGTTTTACAACTCGTAGAAATGCTAGAAAATTCTTTGGACAATCGGACAATTTGTAAGCCCAGACAGGCCATCAGTTTTCTTAATTTCAATAATCTCTTTGTATTTTGCAGCTCAGGATATTAGCAATTCTTTTTCCCGAACTGTATAATTTGCCGATCTGATTTTCTTATTTTTTACTGTGTTTTCCATTAAAACAACTTTATTATTTAAGAAAACAAGAATAAAACCCTTTGATTTTCAAAGAATTTTAACAGCTTTTAATACATTTCTAGTAGACTATCATATCGTTGGAATGTCATAAAATGAAATATTTCATTTCACATTTTGCCAGAGAATGGATGAATGGACCTTAATAAAAATTTGATAACAAAATTTTGCAGTCTTAAACTTCAAAATATTTTTTGATTGTCTAGTTGTCAAATTTTTTCTGTTGTGTCAGTTAGGGATAAAAATAAATTTCTACTTATTTTTTCTTGACAACGGTAGCTGGAACGCTACCGAAACGTTGAAATAAAGAATTCAAAAATATTGTGGTTTAATTTCCCAAGAAATTAAAAAAAGAATGAATAATATACCACAAGGAACATAAAGAAGAGCTTTTAATACGTTATTTCAAACCACAAAAACAAAAAGTCACTATACCTCATTTAAAAACCAGGAGGAGTGATTTGAATTTCTTGACAACGGTAGCTGGAACGCTACCGAAACGTTGAAATAAAGAATTTAAAAATATTGTGGTTTAATTTACCAAGAAATTAAAAAAAAAAAAAAAAAAAAAAAAAAAAAAAAGAATAGAGGAACATTATATAGTGCAGAAAATATTGGTGGAATACCAGGACTTTTGAAAAATTGTGATGAGTGAATAAAAAATGTCGTTCGAAGAACAAAAATGTTATCTGTGCTGGACAAAATTTTGCAAGCTTCAAAGAAACGTTCAGACTTTCTTGAAACAAATTAAATTTATCTGTATCACCTTTTGACGAGTCAAATGTAGGTACTATTTATTTGTTATATACATATTTGGGAAGAAATCGTCAAAGTTCATCGGAACAACATGCCATGGAAGATAGAAAACAATATAGAAAAGAATGGGTTTGGTAGAAAATACATTATTGGTTTTTGAAGTTAAAAAGAAGGAAGAAGGTATCTCAGAAGTATTTGAAAAGTGGTTTGTTACACTTAATCCGGCAACATAAAGATAACTGTTGGAATTGTTTAAATAAATACTGCATATTACTCCACAATGCTATTAATTTTGTAGTATCGTTATTGCCAGAACATATTATCAATTGTCATATTCTTTCCAATTTAATTGTAATAAATATAATTAAAGTAACTTGAGTATCTGTAATTCTCCACCATCAACAATGACCATAATTTGTTTGTTGTCGATGTGAATATGAATCTTCTTATGTTCGAATAAGAAACGAAACAGGAAAAAGTCTTACATTTTGTTTAATGCGTAGGTACATCTAAAAAATATACTGCAGATCAGAGGAAAAATCGACTGTTGATTACGTTTTCGGAACACACCCTTAAGTAACTAATCTGGTAACTTTTAGTGGTTTGAGTAAGGCTTTTCAAATTACTCCTCCTGGTTTTTAAATGAACTATAGAAACCATAGAGAAATAAATAAAACTCAACTTAAATAGCGAGGTTGACAAATGTATTAAACACTTAGCTAAGAAGCAGAGCATAAACATTGGTGCAACTGAACTTTTACTAAGCGACCCTTAAATTTTAAACTCGCCATAGCTATTCTTAACTTATGCTTCTATTGGTGCAAACGGCCATAAGTCCTATACCCAAAACTGGTTTATAAAACTGTCAAATTTCCTAAATTTTATCAGCTGTCCGTCAACAAACTGATCAGTCAGTAGGTACATCGTCTATTTCAGGCTTTAGCATAGTTCAAAATAGGATGAGCATAGTTTGGTAGAATGAAAACTGACAACATATTCAATAGCGCTTGCGTATTACCTTATTATTATTACCAAATTAAACAGTTCGTTGCGCGAGATGTAAAGGAATTAAGTGCAGTTGAAAATATTACCGAAGAAACGTGGCAAAAGTGCTTTGGTCGCGTTGTAAGAATTGAGAAGGACATGTGGAATATGGACACAATTTTATTTAAAGTGCGACAGTAAATCCTTTAGTTATTTAGGTAGATAGTATTAACACAGTATACCAAAACAACCAGTATAAGTGCATCTCAGCCTCGCGCATCGCTTGTGCGCAATAATTTTATTTGGCCTTGCAACGGCCATTCGGGTTTAGATACGAGGTCCGTATTAACTAACAGTTCTACTTTTTGGACAGGGAAGGATTAGTATGATTCAAAGTTGTTAAATTTATGTTTCGAACAAAATTTTATTGAGTAGATTAATGTTGTGAGTGTTAGATAATAAACAATTTGAACATGTTACAAGGAAAAAACTCTAGAGAATTTAGAATCGGCAACAATAGCAAAACAAATTGTAATAAAACAGAGAATATACTTATTGATTTTTATTAAATACCTAGTTAAATTTCATAATCCAATGATATTTAATTACAAATTAAGATTTCATTTCATTAAATATGACGCCAAATAATTAACTCAACTTAGAGATCATGCAAGGCCTATTTTTATTAAATTAGAGATTCTCCCAATACCTTGTTTATACATTTTGGAAGCTATCATTTTTGTGCATAAAAATAAACATTAAGTATACCACTGGATCAATGATACACAACTTTAATACAAAATACAAAAACCTGATTAGACCAACAAAAATGAATCAGGAGGGTACTGCTAGGCAAACAGAATTCTATTACTGTAAGATATATCTTCCAGTATTATGGAAAAACTTTACACTTGAGAAATTAAAATTTATAATGAAACAGGCGCTTGTTGGGCAGGCATTTTATGAGATTGAGGAAGTATTCGATTTTGAATGGCCCAGATCTTCATATAAAGATTGATTTACTCTTTTAATTTCAATTAAATGAATAAAATTCCATTTTAATTGTAAAATAAATGTAATCATGTTGGATTTATGTAAATTAATTTTAAACTTTCAGTGTGTAATGACGTGTCTAAACATGATGTGTTTGTTTATTTATAGAAGTAACTGGCATAACATTGTATACCTTTTTGTAAAGATCAATAAATTTCTTGCTTTCTTTCTTTAATATCTTTTTTGAAATTTCTATTTATTGTATAATAAAATCGAACTCTTATATATAAAATTATAATAAATAAAACATACATATATACAAATATGATTTACTTTTACAGTTCTTTGCAGCACAAACCACACCTGCTTATTTGATAACTGTCACTAAAAAAAAATTTAATTCACTCTACGCCACTGCTTACGCGACTAAGCCAAACTAAATTGTCCCTAAACCGATGTAGAATATACGCCGTCCTTGCCGAACTTGAGAGGTTTCTAAACCGAAATGGCGAACTGCGCACAACCGATGCGCGAAGTTGAGATGCACTACTGGTTGTTTTGGTATACTGTGGTATTAACATAAGTAATTGCTGAATCAAGAACAAGTGATACTAATAACAATGACGACGAGGTTAGTTAGTAAGATGCACAAGCTCTGCGTAAATCAATTATTTTGAACAATCTTGTTTTTGACATACAATAGACAAATAAATAAATACTTACTACACATTATTGATGATAATTTACTAGTGAACGGTGAAGCTATGCTAGCATCACCCAATTTGACAACTTGGGCTTGATCTTGATCTTCTATCTCCTTCATCATCTTGTCCACTTTAGCTTGCATTCTCTCTCGTTGGTTTATCATATTTCTTATATGGTTTGGTCTTTGATTTGCTATGGTTTCTTTCAACTCCTTCTGCTTCTTTTCTCTTTCTTTTTCTAACTTCTCTTTTTGTATCTATTGAAAAAT
>CAJUYG010000684.1:112070-122296 GCA_910591675.1 Galerucella calmariensis | reverse complement strand
TATAACGTGAGTATTGTATGTTTTTTCTTATTTCTAATGCTGTTTCAGTCATCTTCGCGATTTTCCAGCTGTTATTTTTTAACTACACAGATTCCCCAGAATTCGGATTTCCCATCTCTACAGTTCAATTCTTATCTTTATCTGTTATTGTTATTATTTTTGGGTGGGGTGACGAGTAAAGAGACAAAACAATATCAGTAATGTGATACCGGTATTTCCCATACGAAACAAATAAAATGGTTTTGATAGTTAACCAGATAAAATGTAAACACGTCTAATCTATTATAAAAACTAATTACAATATTATAATTATATGTAGTGCACAAGGACAAATTAAAATAGCTTCAACAATTCACTTTTTTGGATATAAACAGCTTTTAAACTAAAACACGGCTCTATAGGTGAGTAAATTTTAAAATGATTTTAGGTAGGTATTAAGAAGAGGTGATTTTTTAATTCAATATTTGTTATCATTGTATGTTTTTAATAATTTTAAAAATATACATCTGATTTGGAAACAAGGGAACAAATACATTGATTAGCCACAAACGATTGTAAAAAGGTTTGATAAAATACAGGTATTGTAAAATTGAAAAAGGATTAAATTAAATAAATCTATAATAATAAATAAATAACTTTTCCATACAAAGGCTATGCATCTGTAACATCCTCCTAACTTGAGATAGGCCCATCCTATGCGGGGAAAAGGGACGGGTCGACCTAAGAACCCACATCTGGGCTGAGTTCGAGAACATCGCACTAGTATTAAATTCACTTATTTTTGTGTCCGGGAACTCTTGAGCGTCTTCTAGTTGTGTACTCCCCCACAGTCCGAGAACTCCTTAGAGCGACGCTCAATTTACACCAGTCCCGACTCGGTTATTATAGAAATCGCACCTGTCAGTTTGGTTTGAATATTTTGTGGTTAGAATTTAGGTTGGTATGTAATATAATGAATGTTTATTAAATTTTTAATTTAAAAATAAATTAATTTCCTTCTCCTATTCAAATTTTATATATTATTAAGCTAATTTGTGGTAGATTGGCGTGTCTAAAGGGTTTTTAAAATGTTTCTGTTTAAAACTCTTGGCGCCAGATTCATTAATGTTAGACCTAGACTAGTTATAAATATTCTAAAGTTCATCTGAAACTCCTTAAAAGTACTTATACCTGGGAATAACTCCTTTAAAGTAATCTTTACACCTTGGATGTGTTCTTTTCCGCGGTTGCAACTTTGACTCTATTTGGGGTATTAAAGAGATCTCCATTTCATTTTCCGATTCGATTCTGAGTCGGAATGTACCTATCCCTTCAAGCAACTGTTTTCCCAATGTAAGCGCAATCAATGCGACACGTTTTTCATCCATATTATCTACTCTACATTTAAAATAGAAAAACTTAAAAGTTGAACAATAATATTCAAAAAAGTATGGTTATAGTTAACAACAAGAAGGTAAATCCGTTCGAGAAGTCATTCGATGGAGCGTCGCACTACGATCGCTCTTTACCACCACCAATCAAGTGCAAAATTTCAACCAGTGTGACGTTCTCGAACTCATCCCTTTGGTGAATTTCGGGTGAATCGGTGTTTACAGAGTAGTCACGTTGCGAAATTTAAATTATAAATAAATGTGTTGGATTGTTTTCCAACATTATTCTGTTACATCTCTGTTAATTGGTCCCATTTTGATAAATACAATAGGCTAGAATGCTAGAAGATTGCTTATATCTTCGGTAACATTCCTCGTATTTTGAAGTTAATCTACTTACTTTTAATTGAAAAATATTAAAATTTAATATCAAATAACTAGTTGAGTCCCTGTGCGCTGACTGAAGCTTACGAAAATTGTTACAATCAGTCCGGCCCATTCATTAGTTTGTAATATTATATTATTGCTGTGTTCAATATTTTACAAAAATATTACTCTGTTAAAGTATAAAAGTCGACTATTAATTTATTTTGTTTATTATTTGTAAGTCTGGATGAGTGACGTAATTTTAAAAGAGCTGATTAAGATAATAATATAATTTGTTGGGAAGAGAGATTTGGGTGTTTGAAAATGACAAAGACAGGTCACTTCTTGTTTCTTGTAAAACTGTAAATGAACGAAGACCTATTTTAAAAAATACTTTTTTACTTCGCAAAAAACAGCCATAATTTCAGGAGAAGTACGAAATTTATTTCTTTATTTACAATACAATTGTAATCGCTGGAACTCGCCTTGTATACTCGATCTGTGCCTCACCCTGTAGATGCAGGTTCGCCCAAGGTTCTCAGTGGTTATCTTCTGCCCCTTGGAATGTTTAGTGGAGTGCTTATCGCATGAACGCTTGAAAAGGGGATGTGTTGTTTTTAAGATTATGTATTCCGTCATGAAATATAGTTCTTGAGTTGAGTTGACTTTCTTTTAAACAGTTTCATAACAATTCTTTTATTTAAAATAAAAATAGATTACATAATACTTAGTCAGACCTAATAGGAGTCTCACTCACATGTTTTATACATTAAATAATAATTACGTTCCTTATAAATGATGGAAAATAATTAGCTTCTTCAATGAAGATATTGAAAATCAACAGAGATAACAATTGGATTGTTGCCTGCCAACTATCTCTTTTATTTATAATTCCTTTTTACCTTCGTTTGTTAGCAAAAAGAATTATATTTAATCTCTTACTCAATATTATTTACTTTGTAGATTTAAAACCAACATGGGAAACAACTGCTGCAGTTTAGAAGATGATGAAATATTGGAGGAGTCTCCTGGAACCAATAGTAATATTGATATAGCTCCAATATCACCGGTAACCACCGCACCTAGAAGATCTACTCAGCAAAACGCGAACTACAGAGATAACAGACAAGTTATTAATCATTCAAATACTGAGCTTAGATCTACTCATCAAAATAAAAACTATAGAGATTGTAACATTAATCGACCAAATATTATTGCACCTAGAGGATCTACTCAGAGAAATTCCAACCATAGAGATTGTATCATTAATCGAACAAATATTATTGAACCTAGAAGATCTACTCAGCCGAATTCAAACTACAGAAATGACAGCCATATTATTAATCGACCCAATATTTCAGAGCAGCACAAACAGGACTATACACTATCAAACAAAAATAAGGGTGAGAAGTTTGAAAAAGTATATGCCAACAATAGTTTACATAAGATATTCAATATTAGTCATCCCCCATTTAAAAAAAGTGTACTTGATAGCAAAAATGTTTACGAATTAGAAAAATTGGATTCAAATTCATGGGAGTATAATGAAGTTGAAACATTATTTTTCAAAACCAATAAACGCTTTTTCAAGATACATAGCATAGAAAAGGTACACAATCCATATTTATTACTGCAGTATGAGATAAAGAAAATTGAACTTGGCTATAAACAAATAGAATTCAAGGAAGAAATAATGTATCATGGAACCAAAAAGTGTAACATTGACGGTATTTGTCAACAAAATTTTAATTGGAGGTTGAACGGTAAGTTGGATTTTGTTACTAGTCCAATCATTCTATAAGCTAGAGCCAAACAAGGAAATTAAAAATATAGATAATTGATCAATAGTCTTTATTCTACAATAACTTTTACTTTTAATGTAGGTGGATGCTAAGATTTAACAAAATATTAAACCACAATATTTTTATTTCAACGTTTCGGTTCAACTGTTATCAAAAATAATTAATCTCTTTTCTCTTATTCTTTTGGGAATCAAACCACAATAATGTTTTTTATTTTTTATTTCGACGTTTCGGTAGCGTTCAGCTACCGTTGTCAAGATTAACTAGTAATAAAATTAATAAAATAATTTTTGGTCCCTATCTGACACAACGAAAAAATATAACAACTGGACAATCAAGGAACTTACAGAAGATAAAAAAATAATTAAGTTTTATAAATTTTTGATCCCTATCTGACACTATTTGAAGCTTAAGACTGCAAAAAATTTGTTGTCCCAAGAAAATTTAACAAAAATAATAATGAATACACCACAAGGAACATACAGAACATAACAAAATATTTTTTTGAGCTACAAAATATGATTGACTGTCTAGTTGTCAAATTTTTTTGTAGTGTCAGATTTTATAAAAGCTTTTATTGATAACGGTAGCTGAAACGCTACCGAAACTTTGAAATAATGCAATAGTACACCGAGGTGGGAAGAGTTTCATTACTGTCGAGAGGTTAGCTATTATCTCGAGACAAGAATGAATCTTCCTGCCGAGGTTTGTATACTATTTTATTTACAACCATCATATCCCGATCAAAATTAATAAATCTTTCTGAACACACCTAAAATATTACATTTGACAACTACTGTCACCAATATAAATAAATGTCAGAGAAAGTCGGATGGATATTAAGTTCGCGAATAATAAATCAAGAAAAATGTCCTCCGATGAAGAATTGATGGATTGTACCCCTCCAGAAATAGGTATTATAATATTTATCAGTGTTATATTTTTAAATATAAAAAATATTCATCTTAAAATAGATTAATGATCACATTATTTTAGAGGGCGGGAAGTAGAGGTGTGTAATATGACACTTTCTAACCTTCAATGACGTTAGCAATGACAGCATTACATATATGGTTGTGAATAAAAAATATTGTGGTTCAATTCCCCAACAAATAACAAAATAATTTTAGATCTAGTTAATATTTGTCAAACTTCACAAATATACGATATTTTTAAAATTAATTATTTTCATGCAGGTTCTTCTAAAGGTTACAAATTCGGCAGAGGCGTGTCATTTTCACCAATTGCTTACTATGCCACGCATTACGGAGATGTCACTTACAATAAGGTTATGATAGTCGCAACTGTTCTAGTAGGAAACCGTTGCAAAGGAGACCAAAATATGCACATACCCGAGTTGGGATACGATACAAGTGTCAATGATAAGCAACATGTATTCGTAAAATATGACGATAACACTTTTTGTCCGAGATTTCTAATTCATTACGGTGGTATCGACGAAAAAGCTGACAATAAGAAGAATAGAAATAATGATCAAGATTTCGATTGTGAGAATTTAATATGGTATTAAAATGCTATAACTGAGATATTTAAATTTTACATATAATTTATTTCGTTAAAAAAAGACTAGCCACTTAATTTTGTGACGTCGCTTTTCAAGATTTTAACTGGTTAGAAGTTGTATTATATGTTGGCTCTTTATGAGAAGCAACATCCACGATTTAGTGAAAAGCCAGCCTAAACATCCAAGATGTCATCAATAATAATTAAAATGAAGAACAAAGTTGGTAGACACAAGTTCTAATATTAGAATGGATGATGGAGCTTGATAAAAAATAGTTCTCTATTGTATGATTTACCTATATATATATTTAAATGTTATTTTAATAAAGTTTTTTTATCCATCCTTTTATCAATCATTTTCTTCCTACGACTTCATAGAAAAGTAACTTATTTATTCAAACGTATTTAAAAAAGAAATAAATAAAAATTAAATTGTACGCGGCGATGGTTAAGCGGTGATAAGTTTTATCACACAATTTATGTAAATTTTTTTTGGCATTCAAGTTCTTGTAGCCTTGTCAAAGAACACATAAAACCTCACAAAAAATACAAAAAACTTGAAAGTTCAAAACTAAGTATTCAAAAAGGGTTGTGTTCAACAAGAGAAAAACTTCACGATGATAGGCATGCAGTTTTCCGGACGTAATTTTTTTTTAGTTTTTCCAGTCTAATAGTTAAAATAATGAAAATACAAAAAAAAATTTAAATCAAAAATTGTAGCTGATACATTTATCTATAAATTTTATCTAGAAAGTTTTTCTGTAAATTGAAAAGTTTACGAGATAAAATGAATGTCAGTGCTAGTAGATAAATGTATTAGCTACAATTTGTGATTCGAACATTTTTCCTGTAATTTCATTATTTAAACAATTAGAGTAAAAAACCAAAAATTTACTCGATTTTCCGGAAAATTACATGCTTAGCATCGTAAAGTTTTTCTCATGTTAATCACAACTCTTTTAAATACTCAATTTTGAACTTGTTGAAGTTGAAGTTTTTTGTATTTTTTGCGGCATTTTAAGGATATTTTGTGTACTTTGACTAGGCTATTGAAGGAATTAGTATAAAGAACTCGTTGAAAATCATATCAAGTTGGACAGTGATGTCATAATAGATATATCGTGTCACAAAAGCAGAAAACGTGCTTTATTTAAAGGCTGCTAAAGCGTTTCCTACATGTTTGGCAACTGTTTTTAGCCTACCGAATAATCCAAAAAAATAGGAAAATATATCAAAAACCTTTGACATTCACTGGCGATCTCTTCTACAGCAGCTATTGGCCATATGGTTTATTGCAATTGGCCCATTAATTTTATGATTGCGGACAAAAGCTAAGACGATATACTTTGAGACAAACTATACATACCAATACTAACTACTTGTTGAAATTAACTATAAATACTTTCCGCCCTATTTTTGGTGTTTATTTGATTGGTTTTCCGGCAAGGTAGGCAATATATAGAATAACATTCACTGATATTTTATAATCAAATCATCTGTACTTAAGCGGTCGTATAAAAAAACAGACTGGTTTAACTCCAACCCTGTATTTTTATCAATTGCAATAAAACGTCATCTAACTGAAAAATGTGAAGTACTAACCTATACAATATCAATAATCTAGCACATTTGTTTATTGAAATATCCATGCTTTATTATTTTTCAATTATTTTATTGCTAGCCGAATTATAACACCGTAACAACCAAATGGGTCAACAGTGAACACTGAACAGAGTAGGTGTAGGTGATCTGTGGACAGAGTAAATCGAGTATCAAGTTGTACGACCACGACCCGAGTGTAGAATACAGAACTGTCAGAGCGTCCTTCGGTTTAAAAGTACTCTTTTTTGTCAAGCATCGCTTTTTTAATGTAGTAGTTGGTAATATAACGATTTTACAGTGGTTTGATCTGTAAGTTGGTGTTATTGAAAGCGGTGGAAGCTTCTGGACTTTCCTGAACCTCAACCGATTATAAAAATAAAATTAATCTGTTAAAAAAGTAAGTTTCTTTGTGTATCTATTTGCGAGTCCTCTCATGCGATTGTTATTGTTTCAAGCACACCTGCACTCGTTATCTTTTGTTTTTTAAAACAAATTCAATATTGAAAGTGGCGATTTTACAGTTTCTTGATTTAAATTGAATGAATTATTAAATTGGGTAAGGACCTGCTTTTAGTTTTTTATTTAAAATATCTTAAAAACAATTGTCTACTTTTCCTGTATTAATGAAATGTGATTGACACAAAAATATTTCATTATAAATAATTGAAATTTCTCAACAAATAAACAAACTAGAATTTTAACTATCAGATCCTGAAAGATATAAGTTGATCATCCAACTGTAAATTGAAGTTCAAATGTGTTTATGACAAGAATATATAAATTATCAATATCATAAATTATGCATTCCATAAGATGACTTTAGACAAACATTATTGCCTATTCAAAAGAATAACAATTTATCAAAGTATCAACTTTCTACTTCCATTACTGTTAGTATCTAGGTACAGGTACTTTTGTAACATCCTGTATGATAAGAGAAATTTCACTTTGGCTGGCACATGTTTTTATTTTCAAACTAATTCTAAAGAAAGTTTCAATACAACTGGGGTTTTACAAATCCTTATCTCATTTTTATTGCCACAAGGGTTCATTTGAGGGCTGGTTTTATAGTGTTTGTGTTTATGGTTGTGTTAACTAGGTATTGATTAGAGATACCCACAGACATATAATTTTTTAAATGTCTGGAGATACCAGTGTGCCCTTGCTTATTTTTAATTATGTAAGACTGACTTAAGGGGGATGTAGTATACCGGGGGCAGTTGTGATAAATACAAATATCTTTTTTGTATTCAAATTTGTTGTTAAAGCACTTTGAAGTGATGTGGTGAGTAAAACTATCTTTCAAAATGCTTGTTTATCTTATTATCTTTGATATATAATAACATTCTTATTTATAAATATGAAGGTTGATACAGAAATTTTGAATTCCATTGGTGATATTTAAAACTGAATTAGATCAAAAATTATGAGATCCCTATGAATTTTTTTTTTTAAATTTTATGCTGAAAAGTATAAATTTTTTATAAAAAAGATTTGAAATCCGCAAGAAAATTGGAAGAAATAAAATATCCTACATTATACTCAATATTGTATTTTTTTAAATAGAATTTGCAATGCATCCTATTTAAATAAGTTAATCATCCTAACAAACTATTTTTTGCAGATTTTTAGAAAAAAATGGGAATTTTTTACAGCTGTTTTGAGGGCCGGGATTATTATGGTTCACAAACAGAGTCTAATAATATAGATACCGAACCACCTAAATCTAAACCAATACAATCTGCACAAACTACCAATCATGAGAAACTGGAGTTATCTACACAGCAATCAATTAGTAATAAAAATAGCTCACTATCTAAAGACTCAATCAACCAGATAGAGTTCCCTGGTCTCAAAGACCAACCAATAAAATTTCAACAGATTGTAAATACATTACTCCCCACCCACAAACGCCTCAATAAAATTAATGATGGTAGTGTATATACATTACAGGTATTGGATAGTACTTCTAAGGAATATCAGTTTCTAAGGCAACTTTTTTATAAAAATGACAAAAGTGCTTGTTATAACATAGTATCCATCAAAAGAATTGACAATCCATATTTGATGATTCAATATACATTGAAGAGTTTGGAGTTTGCCAAAAAAGGGTTACAATGTAATGAAAGATTAATGTTCCATGGTAGTAAATTAGCAAACATTCATAATATTTGCCAAACGAATTTCAACTGGAGATTGAACGGTGAGTTTCATTATTTTGAGTTTTAAAGTTTTATACAAAAAGGATATTTATTGAATATTTAAAAACACTATCATTACATACTGTCATGCATTGATAACATACTTATTGTATGATTTAGATGAATGTATCAAAAGCATCTTATTTAATTTATATTGAATCTTATGCAATGCCTGATTTATTTTGTACAACTGTACACTTTTTATTGATGCAGAAAGAGTGAATAAAAAACAAGAACAATTGACAACATAATCAAAAACACTATGAACCATTTCAGGGGATTGGATTGGCCAATTTTTAAAATTGAGAATGTTATGTATTTGCAGGTAATTCCACTGGTAATAAGTTTGGACAAGGAGTTTCATTTTCACCATACTGTTATTATGCTACACATTATGCAGACTCTGATGGCCTAAAATGTATTATAGCTGCAATGATTTTAGTAGGTAATTGTTGCTTAGGTGACAAAGAAATGTATATACCTATAGAAGATTGTGATACAAGCATTAATGCAAAGAAATCTGTGTTTGTCAAATATGATGATAATACCTTTTATCCAAAATATGTAATACATTATTCTGGATATGATCCCTGTTATAGGAGACATTTGAAAAGTCAATGATTTTTTAAATCTTCTTTATATTTTTTATTAAAGCAAACTACTTAATTTAGTTTGTGTTGGTGGAAATATAAATTTTAATCGTTGGTCAAGATGTATTCAAATTAAAAGTAAAATACAGGGTGTTCTAGTTCTATTTGGAGAAATGTAGCTTTGATTTGGCTCTTCGTTCTGGATCAAGCTGTACATTGCGAATCGCCCTTTATGTATAATGTTTTAGATTGTTAATGGCCAAGCTTATATTGATAGATTACATTTCTGTTGAATTAACTAGAATTAGGTACTTGAATAACTTGAGATTTTTGTACTTCTCAGTTATTATAAAAGAATGTATTAATTTTTAGGTTAAGTTTAACGATTTCATTTTGTATTATTGTAACAATAACCTACGATATTTTGAATCACTTATTGTTACACATTTATTACTTTTCTATAATGAGAATTATTTTTAAATACTTTGTTTCATTTCCCTCATCCTCAATCAAATCACACTTAAAATACACACACTTAAAATAGCGTTACTGTTAGAAAATACCATGGACATATGAACAATATAAAGAAAAATATTAAAATATGATCCCAGTTATAAGCAAAAAAATCTATAACTTCAAGAGCTCATTCATATCAAATGTGGTTTTACGAAGGGTTTAATAAAACTCTAAGTCCAAACCAGAATTATTTAATTTTGTCCACCAAGAGGACAAATTATTCAGCTACTAGTTTCGGTAAATAAATTACCATCA
>CAJUYG010000684.1:58933-107070 GCA_910591675.1 Galerucella calmariensis | reverse complement strand
TTAGTAATCTATAAATTGTTGATTTAGCAACACACAACATAGCAGCCTTTCTTTATCAAACTTACTAAAATTTATGTACCTCTATCACTTTTTTTAATTAAAATTAGTACATCCCGTTACCTCTGACCTAAATCGTATATTCTTTAGCATAGCTGCAACTCATTCGTTTAATACAAAATGTACCTTACGGTATACCCTCTTAAAATATATTTTGGTACGTCTATGAAATCTACTTAAATGAATGATTTATTACTCCTTGTCCTTTCTATATAGACTATAGCTAATCTTTAATAAAAAGAAGGGAGAGTTATTGAAGATAGAAGAAAAACATAATAATATGTATTTGATGGTAACCCACAAATCACTCCACATAAACTGTTTTTGGTTTCTTGCATGCAATTATTATAAGTTATACAGAGTGTTTTCAAATGACACTTACAAAGTTTGCATAATATCCCATCTCTTGTAATTTGTTGGCTGCTTAGTGAAAAATTATGTTTGAATGGGATATAATTTAACTTTGTAATTATCTTATTTTTTATTATCATCAATTCTTTTGTGAATAAAATTTCAAGTTTGAGAAAGTATATTCAACAATCTCCTCCCAACGTTTTAGATGCAAATTTGTTTCTGTTACATATTCTAACCACTAACCATTAGTAGTTTGGTAGTTATTGAAAAAAAATACATGGAAAATATTTTTTCAATTTCATTGGTAGAAAATGATCTTCAGGCTTCATAAAAACATTAAATATCTTGAAAACTACAAATTTTTTGATATGTGAAGGTTATGAGTTTTTCACGTGGAAACCATTGAGGAATACACAAAAAAATAAAAATAGCTTCAAATGCCAGTGGCGTAAAAAATGGGAGGGGAAAGATAATATATTCTTCCAAATGTACACCACTGGATCAAGAATTGAAACATGTTTTTCTTCAAAATATGCCCTTTTGCATTTAAAAACCACATGTCAAATGTCACATCAATGTATTCATCCATTTTAAAGTTCTCAAATGAAAACATTTAAATTTTTATAACTGCAGCACCCAGTATATCGAAGAGTAAATAGTCTAGACCACTTAATCCTTAAGCACTTTTTCCAATTATACGAGAGGTTTCTACATGCAAACGTTGTGTCATTTGAAAACACCCTGTATTATAGTTATAATGTTGTAAAAAATGTCACGGGTGCCGAGAACTACTGAAAAGCAATAAAGTTTTTTCACATTTTTCTTGACACTTCCTTGGAAAAGGGAAATACTTTTAAATAAATTAGTAGGTATTTGAAAGGAATCACTCAAGTCCCTGATACTTTTTCGGTGTAATCTTAAATATGCCCAAGAATAATATATTGTTAATTTAAATTATTTCAAATATATAACCTAACAATGTTTCTTACTTCTTGTGGTTTGCAATTAATTCTTCAATCAAGGCTTCACCAGAAACATCTACATACGCCATTTTTGTTACCGTTATTATTAAAAAGGCACACTTTAACATCCCTTTGAAAATAATAGTTTTAACAGGCTATTTTAAAGGAATCCTTTAGAATTTTAAGGGAAATGTGGTTACCGATTTGATTTTAGCGCCGGTTAAATTTTTAACGGCCTCTAAATTTTAGAGGAAGAGTTACAGAATAGGCCAGAATGGTCTGAGATATTTTAAATGAATCGTATTTTTTATAGGGATATCACGAGGTCATATTTTTGGACAAGGGGTTAGCTTTACTCCAATTGCAAATTATGCAACTCATTACGGAGACAAAACATACAACAAGGTGATGGTACTCGTTAAGGTACTAGTAGGTAAGACATGTCAAGGACAAAACAACATGTTCATACCACCAGAAGATTATGATACAAGTACAAACGGCAAAAAAGTTTACGTAAAATATGATGACAATACCTTTTATCCGGAATATCTGATATACTATTGTGGTGTTGATGATAAAATTGAAGAAAATAAACCAAAGTTACATTCTGAAGACGAACCAAATTTTTCATTCAAATTTGACGATCCACTTCCACTACCAACTCTATTTGATTTCAATTACCCTAATCCAATTGAAAACTTTAATACACAGGTAAACACAAAATAATAATTTAATATTATTCATTACTAATAATATTTTACAGATAACTATACCTCAATTACCACAACAAAATTTTTACCAACCGCTTAATCAAAATAGATACAAGCCGAAATTATCCCAAGTAGGAGTTGTACATCCTAATGCTTTCAAGCCCAAGTTACTGCTTCCTCGCATTCATCGACCAGTAAATCATAATATGTATATGCCAAAACTACCACACCTAGGTATTCATCGACGAGAACCCAGACTATCACCAATAAGGTTTCCAGGAGGTGTATATCATAGTAGTTTGAACCATAGACATGGTGCATTGATGACCAGGACATTCCATTCAAATCATTTTAACAGTCGAATGTTCTTTTAAATACAACAAACTAATAAATTAATTGTTTTAACCGTTACTAAATGAAATTAATAAATAAATAACAAATTCTACAACAAGGCTATTAGTTTCCTTGACCTAGCAATTCCTTTGGTACAGTAGATTACCAAACTATTAAGATGTATACAGAGTTCGGCAAAAGTCCGGGACCGGACAAATATCGAAGAGAATATAAATTTTGTGGAAAATCTTTTTATACCACAAACTTCACTTCAACTTTAACTATTATTTGAAAATATTTTGAAATATACAGGGTGTTCCAAAAAAGTGTGGCGTATCAAAGTTATATGTTTTCTTATGGTACACCCTATATTTTATTGGATTTTCTGATTGCCTCTAAAAAATATAATACTCCTTCATGATGGTTCGCTATACCTAAGAACAGAGGGTTCCGAGTTATGCTGACTTTTTTAAAATGTGAACATTTCGAAAAAAATTAATAACTCATTGATATAACAGATTCTAGGAAATTTTCTCTTACATCTAAATAGTTGGACATTCGTTGATTGTATTCCACGATTGAGTACTGAATATCTCTTTACAGGGTGTTCAGAATTTTCAGTTTCATTATTAGATCATTTAATGTGCAGTATCAGGCTTATTTTGAATGGAACAGCCTGTATTTCAATAATTTATCATATTCAAAAAAATGTCCTCTTTCGAATGGTATCAGGGTGTCCTATACCTAGGTATTATACTTTTCGTGCAATTTACAATTATATGCTAAATTGATTTTAAAACATCTGCAATTCTCTCTAAATTTCAAACTAATGATCTTGGCATAGTTGTTTTGAGAAACTAAGGGTGAAATTCATAGTCGACTTCACTCATTCTTATTGTATGCAGAGAGACTTGACAAGAGAAAAGTGAGGTTGATTTTGAGTGTAACATAAGTGAAATATGAGTACAGATTCCAGCTCCCTCGAGTCACTTGAGTGAAGATATCCAACCTATAAACCTTGTTTGTACCTTATACCTTTGTTTGGTTGTTATT
Source organism: Galerucella calmariensis (assembly GCA_910591675.1). NCBI lineage: Eukaryota > Metazoa > Arthropoda > Insecta > Coleoptera > Chrysomelidae > Galerucella > Galerucella calmariensis. The sequence continues at coordinate 103,601 of CAJUYG010000684.1, read as the reverse complement.
TGTCTGTTATAATTCCAAATTTTTCAAGGAAATTAGTATGATGGATGATTTTATTGACTTTGTAAATTATATAGATGATGATAATGCTTTATCGTTTACCTAGGTTAGTAATCACATTGGTGTAGTAAAAAGCAAAATTATTAAATTAATTCATTTTTTTATACGAAACAGTGCTCTCTGTAAGAAAAATTGAGAGCTTAACCAGCTTCTAATATTTCTATCGATATAATATGAAAATAAAAATGCAATTTTTTGAGGTCCAAGTGAAGTTTTTCAAAAACTGACAATTCTATTATATATATTTTTTTTCAACTCACTGACAAATCATAAAAATCAAATTAACATTAAAATTATACAAATAGGGAACATAATGTAGGTATTTCTAACACTCTCCACTTGAATTGAACTCGTGTGCCAGTGACACCCATACCCTTTCCTCTCCAGCTAAGCTAGCACAATCAGTTTTTTATTTTCTATAAAAGAATATTTACGAGGCTAGTTTTTCGCTAGACCAAAAGAGTTTTCTCTTGTTCCCTATTTTCCTAAGAAATAATGAACTTTAATGAAATAATATCTACTATAAAAATTGAAAATAAGAATCTAAAATTATCTATTAAATAACTAGCTTGAAAAATAAACCTACGCAGCAAATAAGAAATATATATGAACAGTGAAGAACTAAGCTGAGAATTAATGAAAACAAATTCGAATATGAATGCAATGCAACAGATGTCAGATGAACGTTAAAGGATATTCATAAATCACAATTCTTAACCAAACGCAACCAAAAGTTCCTAATAATAACATTGATGCCAAACTTTCTTCATTCAAATTGAACTATTACTTGAGTAATGACTGTGGATATGAAAAGTCGCCTCGAGCTATACTTAAACTAAGTTGAGTTTGAGTATGAGTGACCGTCAAGTGTTGACTATGAATTTCACTCTAAATAGATCACGTTTCAAGCCTCCAGAAAATATAGGATTTTGCTATCTTATACCGAGTGGTTAAAAAGATATAGCCACTCTCGCAGAAAAATCACTATCCACTTAGAGACATTTTATGAAGTAACAAAAAACAAAAAAGTTTCACACAATACGAGTGTTATGTTGAAGGTTGGCTTAATTATTATTATTTAGAACATTAAAATACAATATGAATAGAAACGGAACTAACAACAAACAACTAAAAGTAATAAACTTTTTGTTTTTTGTTATTTGTTATTTCATAAAAGCTGATAGTGATTTTTCTGTGAGAGTGGCTATATTTTTTTAACCACTCGGTATAGGATAGCAAAACCCTATATTTTCTGGAGGCTTGAAACGTGATCGATTTAGTTTCTCACAACAACTATGCCAAGATCATTTGTTTGAAATTTAGAGAGAATTGCAGATGTTGAAAAAAAATTTAAGAAAATTGTAAATTGCACGAAAAGTATAATACCTGGGTATAGGACACCCATATACCATTCAAAAGAGGACTTTTTTTAATATGATGAAGTATTGAAATAAAGGCTGTTCCATTCAAAATAAGCCTGATACTGCACATTGAATGATCTAATAATGAAACTGAAAATTCTGAACACCCTGTAATATTTACTACTCAATTGTGGAATACATACATACATACATACATAAAGGAGATGTCTCCTAGTGACCTGTCCACCTTCCTGAGAAGGACAGGATGGACAATGACCTAGGAGGACAACTCCTCGGGAGGATGTACAATGGGTCACATGTGGCCTAAGTGCTGTGAGCCTACACACTCACCCTCCCCACTCTACAGATACAGATACAGATGTGGAATACATTCAACGAATGTCCAACTATTTAGATAAAAAAAAAAAAAAAGTAAGAGAAAAATTGCTAAAATTTGTTATTTCAATAAGTTATTAATTTTTTTCGAAATGTTCACATTTTTAAAAAAGTCTTCATAACTCGGAACCCTCTGTATTTAGGTATAGCGAACCATTATGAAGGAGTATTATATTTTTTATGGTTAATCAGAAAATGTAATAAAATATAGGGTGTACCATAAGAAAAAATATAGCTTTGATACACCACACTTTATTGGAACACCCTGTATATTTCAAAATATTTTCAAACTAGAGTTTAAGTTGGAGTAAAATTTTTTGTATAAAAAGATTTCCCAAAAAATTTATATTTTCTTCGATATATGTCCGGTCCCAGACTTTTGCCGAACTCTGTATGTAGCGAGCCGAAAGCAGCAAAATTTCAAGGTTGCATGTTAAAAAAGTACCTCAAAATAAACTTTTAATTACAATTACAAATATATGATAAAATGCTAAACATGTGTTAACCAGCTTCTCTCTAATTATTAAAACTATAATTGAAGCTTTTGTAATAAAAATTTTTACTTACCTTAAGATCTGGCAGTTTTTCAGGAGCGTTTGCTAAAATAGCTACACCGACTTCAGCATGTTTCAAAGCACCAACGTCATTTGTTCCATCCCCACACATTAAAGTAACATATCCCAAATTTTTCAATTGAACTACCACAAATTCTTTCTGCTTCGGTGCGAATCTTGCGTACACAGTAATATAAGGCATAATCAGTCTAAGGAAGTTATTGTAATGATATCTCAAGTGATTTAGTCCATCTCCAGTGATGCAAAGATCATACTCTTTAACCAGGTTTTTGTAATCGTATTCTAATGGCAACTCTATCGATTCGTCGATGCTCCTAAAAAGAGGAATTATTTTTGTTTCATAGGCAACATTTTTAAAATAATTTAATATTTTTTTGTTAAGAACGCTTATACTCACTTCCAAATGAAACTGTCACCTTTCTGTGTTAAAATAAGCGTAGTTTTCGTTGTAAACTTCAATTCCTTTGCAACATGACAGGCCGTTAGAGGATTATCTCCAGTTATCATCACTGATCTGTGCGAAGCGTACTGCAGCTCTTTTATCACAACTTTTGAATCGGTTTTAAGAGGACAAGATATTATAACAAATCCGGCGAATTTCAAGTCTTTTTCCACATCTTCTCTGGTTAAATCACGTAGTTCTTGAGGTGATAGTTTTCCAATTTCTTTGAAACCTTGAAATTTTAAAACGTAATCAAATCTCATTAAATAACAGATATTGTGAGACCAATGATCACTTATGGAGCCGGCAAATCAACCATAGATGCAGTTCATATCCTGAAGCAAATATTGGAAAAAACTCACGAACATCAAATCGGAACAGAGATGCTATTTATTGATTTTGAACAAGCCTTTGATTCAATAAATAGACAACAACTAATGAGAGCACTTCAAACTATGGAGATAAACAAAAAACTGAGAAAATTAATCTGGATTACTATGAAACAATCAACAGCTACGGAAAAATACAAAAAGGTGAAACGGACATATTCGAGATTAACAAAGGAGTTCGACAAGGAGATTCTCTGTCAACAACTCTATTTAATCTTATGCGAATGATTTAGTCTTGGTAGCAAAAAACAGAGATATTATGAAAAAAATGTTTCAAGAAATTGTGTAATAAGGTAAAAAAAAATGGGCCTTAAAATAAATGAAACAAAAACAAAAATAATGACTATGAACAAACACCTAATGAACAATAATAATAGCATCGGTGACTTCAAATTTGAAGAAGTTGATAAAATCAAATATTTAGGAGTTACAATTAATAACCAACAATAGGGATGGAGAAATAGAAATTAAGGAAAAAATAATGGCAGCAAACAGAGCCTTCCAGGCAAATGAAAATTTATTAAGAAAATTTTTAGGCAAAAACACTAAAATGAAAATTTATAAAACAATAATCAGACCAACAATAACGTATGGAGCTGAAGTTATGATAATGACAAAGAAACAACAAGAAGACCTGAAAATTTTTGAACGAAAAATACTAAGTAATATTGGGACTCAAGAAAATAACTCAAAATGAATATAGGAACAGAACAAATGAAGAACTGAAAAAAGACATCATCCAGAGGGACATCACAAGTGTAATACAAGAGCGAAGGTTAAAATGGTTGGGACATGTGTGGAGAGCAGGTCCAAACAGCACAATTTATGCGATGACTGAGTGGAAGCCAAGTGGCAAAAGAAATAATGAGAACAGCCATGGAAATGATTCTCAACCTCACGTCACTGTATAGGGTGGTGGAAAATCATCAAAAGAATCCATTTTTAGTAGAACACCCTATAGACCCCGTAGTATATGTATCACCTTTGACATTTTATAAATAGATCACCTGATGGGCGGCAGTTGGGATTAACAGACTGTCACTGTCAGTGTGACAGCACTTACATGTCCACATGCAAAAGGGTACAAACCAAAGAATACACGCAGCTTCTTTGGTACAATACAAACATGCATACAACCATTAGTTAAGTTTAGTTATTAGTTCAGTGTTGCGCACTTATATCAAATAAAGTGTTTCAAGTTGAACTATTTATTTCGGCATCCACCTCATATTCCCACAGACCCAATTTGGTAGATTTGTATTTGCCCTAATTTGGTAACAGATACATTCTATTATTTTTCATAACTTACCTAAAGCCAAAACTCTAGCTCCTCGCCTAGAGAGTTCTAAATAAACCTCATCGTAGAGTTTAGGAGTTTCTGAAAACATTGATTTTAATGTTTCTGGGGCACCCTTAACGGTTGCAATGTATACAGTATCAGTAGATCCTATCGTATTATATCCGGCAATAACAGACATCCTTTTGAGTGCCGACGAAAAGTGGAATCTTAAAATATAATAGAATGTTACATTATATACTCGTATATGAAAGAAGCTAAAGGTGCCTTTAGACCATAGGATTTTTCATTTGATTTTAACAAATCGAATGAAACCGTACTTTGTATTCGTTTACACTGTTCGAGTTTCAATCTGATTTGATCCGTCTGATTTTGCATTTGACAAATCATTCGAGTTTTGCACAATAGAACCGTATCTATTTCGGTTCGATTTTTCATTTGATTTTTATGATTAATCATGCGCATTGTGCATTATTTGCTGTTGTCTACATTCTCTTATAGGATACGGGCAGAATTACTCTACCTTGTTTTTGCCTCGATACATTTCCTCAGAATAGTGTCTTTCTTTTAAATTTTGCTATTTACTTTTGAGAATATTTCTTTGAAAGTTTTTGTGCTCATTCGTGTTGTTTTTGAAGCTCATAGGATCTACCAACAAAAGTTCACTAAAAACTAAATTCGAAATACCACGTTTCCTTCGACGTAATAACCATTTTCTACACCAAAACTTTCTATTTACTTTCTTTTTGTCATTTTGCAGTTGTAATAATAACAAAAGATCTAGCTTCAAATCTAACAATACGTTGAGATCTATACTAACAAAAACGAAACCAAAAAATGAAGAACAATCTTCGAAAAATTGCATATATCAGATATCTTGTGAATGCGACAAATTCTATTTAGGTGAAATATCTAGACCATTGAAAGTCCGAATAAGTGAACATAAAAAATATATCAAAGATAGGGAGTTCTTTAAGTCAGGTGTTTGTAAACATGCTTGGGAAGAGGGGCATCAAATTCAATGGGATTCGACAAAAATAATATTGAAAGAGCCCAATAATAAAAGACGAAAAATCAAAGAAAGTGCTTTAATACAACTAAATGCAGATAAATGTGTAGCTAGTATTTCAGCCGAATGTAGTCAAATTTGGTTACCAATGCTAGAAAGAGAAATTTCCAATAATCAATTACCTGCGTTATCAGGATAGCATATCATATCATATCATAAGTTTTTATCCAGGTTTTCTTATGATTTATCATTGGAATAGTTGTTAATCAAAACACATTTCAATACACAAAATCACCAAACTGAGTTATACATATTTTGAAAACTAAAATAATCATACACAAAAAAGTAATAACAAACGCGTTTTAGTAACATTTCCAAAATAAGCGGAAAAAAGTTCTATCCCAATAAAAACCGTTCCTGGAACGTGCACTTCACTGGATTCCATTTCTAGTAGACTATCATATCGTTAGAATGTCAGAAAATAAAATAATGTATTTCACATTTTACCAGAGATGTGATCTACTATGAATGGAGCTTATTAAAATTTGACAACAAAGTTTTGTAGTCTTAAACTTCAAAATATTTTTGATTGTCTAGCTGTCATATTTTTTTCGTTGTGTCAGATAGGGACCAAAAAATTATTTTATCATTAGTTAATCTTGACAAAGGTAACTGGAACGCTACCAAAACGTCGAAATAAAAAATAAAAAACATTATTGTGGTTTGATTCCCAAAAAATAAGAGAAAAAATAATAAATAATGCCACAAGGAACTTACAGAAGATAAAAGATTTAAAGTTGTAAGTGCAGCAGTTTCTGTGTTTCTCAATGGCATTTTAATTATGTCGACACCTAAATCTGACCTAAAGCAAATAACTTAAAATTTGTGAAAACAAAATCCTATCCTTACATTTTCTATTTCTATTGACATGGATGACAGTTGACGTTTTCCAAGTCGAATCGAAAATCAGACAAATGTAGACGATGATATTTAGAAAGATCCAAGTTCGACTCTGATGTAAAATCAAATGTAAAAGCGAATGAAAAATCCTATGGTCTAAAGGCACTTTTTATCGAGAACTATGTTACTTAATATTTGATGCTAAAGAAATAATATTATGTAATGAATCTAAACTTCTTATCCCATTATAAGATTATTGTTACAAATAGGACAATTTTTATTTTAAATAATTACCTATGAAATATTTTTAATCCGGAAAGTTTTCCTTTCTTTGGTACGACAGCATCAGCTTTTGTAACATTCCAATCGATAGCAGTCAATGTCGCCTTTTCTAGAGGATCTCCCACCAAACCATCATCTAATTGAGCTAAAGAATGACAAGTTGCTAACACTTGTACAGTTTGTGGAGGTAAATCGGCAACAGATGTGGGAGATGAATCTTTTTCAGCTAAAGCTACTCCTTCTACTATCAAATTATCACTTGTTAACGTGCCAGTTTTATCGAAACAACATATATCTACTTTGCCGCCGAATGGAATTCGGAAAGGTTCCGTACAGAAAATACCTAAAAACAAGTTATATTGCAACTATACAGTGTGTAACATCCAAATGGAATAAATTTGAAAGCACCAAACTGATCCCTATCTACAGTTAAAGTTAGGCCCTTTCCCAATGAAACACCCTGTATGTATTTAGGATGTTTATAAATATATTTTTCAAATAATTAAAAATTGTACTCACCTAATTTTGAAAGTGCTAACAAAGAAGTATTGACAGCTAGAGAGAGTTCAATCGGCAACTCTGGTGGAATGACAGATGTCAAAATTAAAGTACACTCTAAGAACAATTTATATCTGTTTCTTTTGGGATCTTCAATGCCTTTTATCCAAACATACCAAGCTGCCGCAATTGCAAATACCAGAAGGAAGAGTATAAAACCTAAAAATATAATTAAGTAGTCAATTGTGACGTTATAACTAACACAAAAAAAATTCATGTTTGTATTTCCTGTCATTGGTTTTGTCTATTCTACTGCTTTTCCTGAACCCAACCTTGTTATTGTTTATTATTTCCAACATAAATAATTATTCCCCTCCTTTTTGATCTTCTTTATATTTTTCTCTATATCTCTATTATCTAAGTCATTTAATATAAAAGTACTTTGAATGTCTTGATTAAAAATCAATTTATTGTAACCTACCAAATGTTTCTTTGTTGTTTGCAGTAACACGTTTAACTCCAAAAAGTATTGTTCTCAATAATTTTCCTTGTGAGGTATTGAATCCTGTGCGTAATACAAAAGCTACACATCCATTATCGTGAGGCTTTAAGCCAGAAGCTGACTTAGTTGCAGGAGTATGTTGAACCACTTTTGTACCTGAAGGATGTATAAAAATATGTACACATCTGTGAGTTATTACAAATTTTAAATGTTTTAATCACTAACCGCCAAACATTACATGTAATTTCCCTTCTCCTTCGGGATCCAGTACAGTATTAGGGTCGAAATTCTCTATAGCTTCTTTCATTTGTGGTACTGATTCTCCAGTTAACATACTCTCGTCTACTATACAAGATCCTCTTAATAATAACACATCACAAGGTATCAAATTATCCTTTTGAGATCTGAAATGAAACAGTATTTTAAATAAAAGTTGCAAAATAATAGCATAGAGAGTGGAAATAAACACATAAACACACAGTTATGGAAACTTTAATTGACAGGATAAAAGCTGCACAGAAGTGGTTAACCAAAATAAATTGAGCATACCTAGTTATTGAAATTATATCTCCTGGTATTAGATCAGTTGAAGCCAACATCCTCCATTTTCTGCTGCGATACACTAAAATATTGTAAGGTTTGTTACCCATCTTTCTAATTTCATCCATATTACGAAGTTGTTGTTGTACTAAGGTACATTCAAAAAGAATCAGCATGACCAAAGTAAAGAGAGAATAATACCAAAAATCATCCAAACACCAAAGACCTACACAGAAAACTTGAAAAACAAAGAAAGGTGCTGTAGCTCGTTCTATGAAGAGTTCCATGAATTCAGGAACAACCTGGAATATATATAAATATGTGAAAATATGAAGAAAGCAAAAGCTTCGTTTCTTGTGATTACACACAGACTAAAATATGTGTAACATCCAGAGCAGTAAAATATATTTTATTATCATGAAAAAATCCACAAAATGAAAGTTAAAATAATCACTAGATATATATTTTTTACTTGCCATATCTAAAATATTTTTTCCATAAAGTTGTTCCGCATCAAGTATATCTGCATCCTCTTGTAGGCCTTTTGATGACATGTATTCAGAGAAGCTTTTGTGCACAGGGACTTCCAAGCCCCTGAAAATTTTTTTATCTGTATCCCAAATATATTTGGTTTTTTGAAAGATGAACCATATGGATACACCAGTAACATTCTGAAATCAAATATTTGGTAAATTATCTTATTAAAAAAAAAAAAATTGAATAACATTGTATAACAATCAAAATAATATTCTTGTCAAAAAATATTTCTTACAACCTACATATAAAGGCTAATATAAGAATTACCAAAAACAAAAACACTTGGTTCTGTATATACAAACCTTTGTATGCCTTAACCAAACAAGTTCACAGCTTCCATTATTTGGTGTTGGAACAACTTTGGCTAAAGTAGCTTTATTTGGATTCTTTTCCTACAAAAAAAGTAATATAAGGAACATTTTGTAATACCATTAAATGGTTTAAACTTTGATTGTAACTCAAGCATAAATAAAATTCATATAGTTACAAATTCAACAAAACAATTTTATTATCAACTGAATCTTGCACTATTTGAAGCAAATGAATGTTATAGAGAGTGAGTAACTTATTTGATCATGTTCAATTTTATCGTTTTTCTCAAGAGCTCTGAAAGGTACCACTTAGTTCTGAATCATATCTAAGTAACACATTTTTGAAAACAATGACCAACTAAATATTTATTGCAAGGTTAAAATTTCATATTATACTATATACCAAAAACAAATTAGCTGTTACAAATTTCTAGGTAAATTTACTACTTGTAGTAATTACTTTGCGAGGCTTTGTTAAAATCAAGCACATTAATTCATAGAATATTGAAAACACATTAATACAAGAAATATTATAATATACCTTTTTGCAACTGAAAAAACAGTTTACATGTACTGACCAATAGCACGCTAAACATGAGAGAACCTGTAGACATCCAATAACGGCCAGACCAACAAATCCGCCTTCATAATGTTCATTAAACCCATAAATTCCCAGCCACAAGTACAACCATGCTGAGTAAATCAATATGAAGGGTAACACATATAAATGAAACAAAGTTGGTATTCGAATATATAGAGAAACAGATTGGACCAAGTCGTCCAATTTTGGTGTTACACTCATCGTGTTTGATAAATTTAAATAAATTTATTTCTCTTTCTTGAACACATATGTGAATGCCTATATTTTCAAGTTAAAAGTTGACACTTGGTGACATCGTGACATGATGATGGATAAGACTGGTGACAGTCAGGGATAACATACAGGCAATTTCTTAAGATGTATTCCATTATTTCGGTTAACAATTATAATAGTCATTTGTTTGACAATGAGTCTGAAACATCGGCTATCAACAGAAATCTATCATTTTTGAAACGAGGATTAGTTCAAAAACATTTTCCACGTCTACTAAATTCTGAGCGTATTAGATGTGAAATGAAATAAATATCATAGAGAAATATAATTATTACAATCACATAAGAAATTGGAGTCAATCCAGATATATTTCTTATACAAACTGACAGCTACATTTTAAAGTAGTCAAATAATAATCTTATTATATGGATGCCATGCTAGGTCCAAAATATGATGATAATAATTGTCTGAACTTCAGCATAGCTTTTAAAATACATATTACCTAATTGATTTTTGTGAAATATTTCTTAATCGTGAAGTAGAGGAAAATAATTATCCGGATACATTTAATTTGCAGTATATCAGAAAAATATGATTTCCTTTATTAGTTCAGGGTTTAGGAAGATCTGCTTACTTGAAGGAAAAATCTTGTTTTTAAAAAATATTGAGCAGGAGGTATTCTACTGTCAAGAGTACAGATAGTGATTATAAAATATTCAAATGTTAATATATTTCCAAAAATAAATAAAACACATATATAATAATTAGGTATATCTTTATTTCCGCAACAAAATGAGTTCTAGGTAAAAAAGTCATGATTCCATTTCAATAAAAGAAGACAGAAATATCTTATTTAAAAATACAATTATTAGTAATTATGCACTTCATATCACTGTTAGAAGTTCTGTTTTTATAACTAAACATCTATAATTTTTGAACAATTCTAACACTATCTATAAATATCTAATATCTTTTACTACACCAGTAAGGTAGTGGTGGAGGTATTGGAGCTTTGCTAACATCACCATATCGTTTACAGAGCTCCAATATATAGTTTTCTCTGTATATTCCAGGTGGCCTGAAAAAATAATACCTTTTAAAATAGTGTTTCATGTTATTAAATATAAAAGCTATACCAATATGATCTATATACTCACCTTGAATATGCAAATGCTTGAACTGCTAAATTAACATGATATTTAAGTTTTTCTACAAGATATGTGACTATCAAAAATCCAGTTCGGTTAAAACCATGTGTACAATGTACTGCTATGCAATCATCAGGCCTGTCATCAAGAAAATTGTGACATATAGATATAAACTTATCTATAATTTCTTCAGAAGGACATACTCCATGTCCAGAACAACCTAGTTTAACATACTGACATCCCATATTTTCAATTTCTTCTTTATCATAATATCTGTCGGTGTTGGTTAAATCTATCCAAAGACCAATTTTTACCTTTATACAAAGAGCTATAGAAAGTTTACAAATAATACACAATTTTTGTTGAGGTTTCAGGGTGTTTCAAAGTCTAAAACACCTTGAAAAATAACTTTTTTGTGGAAAACCATTAATAGGTTGATTTAAAATTACTATCTTTCCCAACGTAGTTTAATAAACACAGGAGCATGTCAAAGGTCTACAGAAGCAACTGTATTTTTATAATAGACAACATGTCATTCTGAAAATTATAGAATAGGTATTGATTAGAAATTGAAAATGATAAAATTTTTAATTTTCAGAATTTAGCAAAATAATACGCCCCTGTGTAAATTAATCTTAAATGAGAGATTTTCAGAATTATTCTTCATTATTAGGTATTTACTAAAATAGGCTTACTCATAAATAAATTTCATAAAGTAACAATTGAAGCAATAATTGAGAAAAAATTAAGTTCTTGATAAAAACATAAATTTTCTGTGACCCCAAACGAAAAAATAAGTTGGATGTACATAAAAGAAAGTGGTCATCATTAACAAGGCAAAATATACTTTCATTCTGTAAAAATTGGCGTTTAAATGGATACTAAAATAACAGGAAATTACAATTACCTTGTTAAATTCCGCTCTTTCGAAAATTTTTTGTGGACGATATTCATCTTCAGGAGTCAAGTTATATCTTCGGGATAAAGGTGTTTTTAAAGGCATAAATATGTTAGCAATAAGAGAATTCCCATTTTGTGGACAACCTAACCATCCTTTTGGAATACCATTCCTCCTTCCCATTTTAAAAGTGTAAGTGAAGCAAACTGAAATTATGTTTGAAATATTAAAAACAGCTGTGACCACGCTGTGATAAATAAATAAAAAAATAGTAAATGGTTGTGTGTTGTGTTGATGGCAGTTGATGGTTGACATTGACAACATGTTGAGTATGTTGATGTTGACAAGTACCACAGAAATTTCATGTCTCATCTCCATAGACTCATCTCACTACTCATAAGCTGAGTTCGGGTAAAGTGATGGTAAAGTGTCAACGTGCACGTCAGATGATTGCGTTCGGTAATACTTCGGGGTATGAATGGTGTAAACATGGTGGGACATCGTTTACTCGGTACTCCGATCCGATGTCACTGTCAAGATTTCTCTACGCTCTTGATCTTCTTTATGCTCTTGATCATAGAATAATACTTTATATACTGTAACTGCTCTTGATCAACTGATCCTGACCGTTTGTCAATAGTCTCCATGGTTTGTCACATAGAGAAATATATTATTTTGTCTATGGTTTGTCAGTCGAATATTTGACATTTGGCTATTTGGCATACAATTAAAGAAAGTAATTTTGGTGAAAATAGTATTGAACGTATGTATTAAAAAAATACAGTATTTCTTAATTTTCTGTATTTCAATAAGTGATCTTCATTTCGACCTTAAATACTTTCAGTTAATATAAAACAATCCATTGAAATTAATAAAATGAGTAACAAGAGAAATCCAGGACCTGTACCACCAAGATGGTTAAATTGTCCAAGGAAATCAGAAAGTTTAATTGTAGGCAAATTTATGGCTTTCAAAACACCTCTTAGTTCAGATTTTGACGATCAAGTGCCTCTAGAATGTAGATTCCCTCCCAATATGATGTTTAAGTATGCCAAACGTAACAGGGTAATGTATATTATTGTGCTACCATTTTTTACATTCATAATAATTGCTCCTACATAAATCATGATTGTCCTAAAACGTATTTATTAAATTGGTTTTTGTATCGGCTATTTCAACTTTTTTTTTTTTTTTAAATAAAACAATGTAATTTAACTACTCCCAAAATGCAATAATAACCAATGGCTGGTCTATCAACACAGAGATAAGTTAGACTAAATACCTACCATAGTTAGGATTTAGAAATTAGATAATCTTTGTATTAATGAGCTGTAATTTTCTGAATTCCATACCAATTAATAATTTTCTCAATAGAACATTATTTGATACTACTTTATTATATATCTTTTGGTACATATTTTTCATGCTTACTGTGTATGGTTCTAGATACAATTTGGACTGTGGATTGATCTCACAAATACGTCAAGATTTTACAAAAAATCTGAAATAGAAGAGCATAATTGCAAATATATAAAATTGCAATGTAGAGGACATGGTGAAACTCCATCAAAACAACAAGCAACTGTTTTTAATAAAATTGTACATGATTTTATTGCGCAAAATCCTTTGCATAGCATTGCTGTGCATTGTACTCATGGATTTAATAGAACAGGATTTCTCATAGTATCATATTTAGTTGAAAAAATGGACTATAGCCTTACAAAAGCTTTGGATTTATTTGCGGAATCTAGGTAAACTTTTGCAATACCTTTAGATTAGTTATCCCACACCTTTGTATTATTTAATTTTAATATGCACAAATATTACTAACTGTAATTTGACAGCAGTAACAAAAACCAAGATTATGCAAGCAAATAAATTATCATTAAATGTATACTTTTATTCACAACTAATCATTAATAGATTTTTCCTTTGGTTGCAATTGCTTTTTTGCAACAGACCTACAGGAATCTACAAGGATGACTACATGAGGGAACTTTATTCAAGATATGATGATTTAGATGATGCACCCAAAGCACCTGCACTTCCTGATTGGTGCATAGAAGATGCTGAAAGTGAAGATGACTTTGATGATCCTAAAGAAGAAGTAGCATCTACATCTATAGAGTAAGTTTTTATTCCCAATAATAGCTAGTCAACTAAAAGATAATTTATCTATCTTCAAATTTTCTTCTGTTTATTTCATTCATTAACAACTTAATTTTCATAAAATACCATTGGTATATCAATTAAAACATCTTGGATTGTCAAGCGAAATATTTTAAGGGATGTGTGTGCCACTAAATTTATCTCCCCCATATAATATTTATTGTTTTAGACAAAGGGGTGGTTTTCCCAAAGCCAAACGACGTCGTAATAGAGGTACTCCAAAATTTATGGAAGGTGTGCAAGGTGTACATCCATTTAAACAAGAACCGAAAGCTTCAGAGTTGCAATCTATAGTACAGAAAATGTGTAGCTGGAGTAAATCAAGTTTTGCAGGCAGCCAGCCAGTTTCTATGGATGTAAAAAATATTGTTTTACTACACAAAAAGCCATATAGGTAACAAATAAATTTTCAGAATAAACCAACAAGTATTAGTTGCTGGTAATGTGGTTGACATCAACAACTTCTGGTTTATCTGGAAGTAGCAAACATACATTTCCATTTTCAGTAAATTCCTATCGATCTACTTGCATACTGATATTTTTAGGGTTTCCTGGAAAGCAGATGGTATGAGATATATGATGCTTATAAAGGGGGAGAATGAAGTTTATTTCTTTGATAGAGACAATAATGTCTTTAAGGTGGATAACCTGAGATTTGTACGTAGGAAAAATATTACAGTACATCTGAAAGACACTTTATTAGATGGAGTAAGTTAAATTTGATAAAGTTATTTTATAGAATTATCTCAATAATTCACTTTTAGGAGATGGTAATAGATAAAGTAAATGGTGAGAACATCCCTAGGTACTTAGTATACGATATAGTCGCATTTGAAGCAGGGGAAGTAAGAAAATTGAGTTTCTATCCAGACAGAATGAACTGTTTGGAAAATGAAGTAATCAAACCTAGATACATGGCAATGGAAAAAGGATTTATTAATAAATCGCTTGAGCCATTTAGTGTAAGGAAAAAAGATTTCTGGCCAATTAGTCAAGCTGGTAATTTATTAGGAGAAAAATTTGCCAAAACATTATCACACGAACCTGATGGACTTATCTTTCAACCTTCCAAAGAGGTCAGTAGATCAAATTGGTGTTTTAGATTTTTTTTATAAAATCTATAAAATAATTAACTAATCATCGATAAAGCTGTACTAAATCGTATGGACGAGGTGAATTACTCATTTTATATCAATCAAACTATAATCTTTTTTCTGTCCTAGCCTCTTTTGTTATAGTTTTCCATTTTCTTCTGCCTCTGCATTTTGTTTTTCAGTCTCTGATTTCCAATACTTTTAAATCTTCCTCTACTTGATCCCACCATTTGCTTCATTGTCTTCCTCTTGTTCTTGTCTTTAATGAAACCCGTGTTCTTATTCTCTTAAATATTTCTGTTGGTGTTCTTTTCATAATGTGTCCCATCCATTCCAGATTATATTTTTTCCACCTGTTTCCTTTTCTATACATTGAAAATTTCGGAAATACATAAAGTAATAATTGATCATCAACATGAAGTTTGGTCAACCCGAGTGGAAGTCCAATTGGGATGTTTTGTGATCTCGGTCAGACTTTTGACTGTGTTGAGCACAGCATAACAGGTTATAATCTGTCAAAATTGTTGATAGAGGAAATTCTTAACTGACCTCATGGTAAATTCACAATGAGTTCTAACGGAAGCACATGCATACTATTTTTTTTTTAATTCCGTTATTTAACGTCGGTCTATTTCTGCGACTGAGGCTAATCATTTTGGCGAACCCACTAGTGTTCCAACCAGTGGTAGCGCTCTTTAACGAGGCCAAACTTCAATGAACTCGGGACCTCGGTTTTACGTCTCCTCCGAAAGACGGAATATCTACATTATACCTCGTGCTCATTGGTATAATGCCTGCGAGCTGTGATATGCTAGTCCGCTGCAGGCTGTACGGGCCCTATGCGATGGTTTTCCCTGGCTTGGTCACCCATCCAAGTACCAAAGATTACAGTATAAAAATATAAGATGTTTCACTCGTTCGAATTTATCGCGTAAAGCACCGATGCCGCTGGTGACTTGGATGGTACAGTACGTCGCTACGTCCTTTTACTTGCATTTAATTTGGCATATTATACGGGACGTCGCCCGTCGTGCGCTGTTATTTTAGAACGGTGTTTATTGGTTGTTCGTGTTTTATAATATTTATGTTGTGTAGATTTTTTAAATTTATTAATTAAATTGTTGAAATGAGCAAAAAGTCATATTAATATTTTTCTCTTTAATAGCAAAGCTGAAACACTAAATATTTTGTAATATAAAATTACGGATTTATTTTTATAATAAGGATATTATATAAACAAGTACATTAAGCAAGTAAACACAAAAATTCAATTCTATAGCTAACCAAAGTGGAATTGGTCAGTTCCTTTTGAACGAATTTACTAAATTTTCTTTTCATTATCCATGTAATCAATTTCCTTTCAAATATTATGCAAGTCTCTATACCAGAGTCCGTATATATTTTACTCTCAAATGTATAATGAAAGATTTTAAAGACAATAGATTAAATTTAACACATAAACCAAACTCCAAACTTAGTATTTTACATTTTATAAAATGTTTTAATAAAGGTATCCTGCAGCTGCTTCTCTTTTTACTGTTTTAACCTTGTCGATTCAAAAAATACGCGTTATTTAAATATCAAAATTTAAGATTTAGTGGCCCTATTATTCTGGTGGCTAATGAGTATATTTAATTGAATTTGTGATAAATATCTGCTAGATTATCAATAAGTATCACAAAATTACTAAGATGCTGGATAAAAACTGTGAATTGATTCATTTTAAAAATTCAAGTTTATTTTTTACTTACCTTTTCAAATTCATATCCCGAACATTTTTCGAAATAATTAACATTTAAAAATAAACCTTTGTGATGAAAAATCCTATTAATTTAAATATATATTTCTCTAATTACCCCTGTATAGCTTAAAATAAAATAAGCTTTTCGAACTTATCTGGTATCTACCGGTCTCGTCATTGACAACAAAAGCGAGTCGTAAACATAATTTATGAGAGCGGCGTCCGTTTGGGACAGCAACTTGAATCAAACCGCCCTGGAGTGGAACATCTTATATTTTTATTCTGTAATCTTTGCAAGTACTAACCATGTCCGACCTTGCTTGACTGTAATTATCGCCCCATGCATACTATTAGTATAGATAGAAAGACACCTACTGTCAGTTGTACATAGAAGAGGACATTTTTTATTTGAATTTGAAACACTGAATCATTGGAGATATAAACTTCTGGGACTTAAATGCTCAAAGTGGTACAATCAAGAGCACAAAAAAACCTAAATGCCGAAGAATCGAACCTATCTATATTTACTGAAGTAATCAATTGATTAAGTAGCAGGCTGTATAAATAGATGTCACTGTTTCTTGAGGTTGATAGAACATAATGGCCCCTTAGTAGTGTGTCATCATACAATAAAATGTCAAATAAAAGTATCAGTTTTTAAGACAACTTATTCTGGACATTTCTATAAATATTTTTAAATGTAATTGTTTTGCAGCCTTACAAAGCTGGAAGTTGCGACGATGTCCTTAAATGGAAACCACTCAACATGAATTCAGTTGATTTTAAATTAAAAATAGTATTGACTGGTGGCTTAGGGTAAGAATTAATATATATGTCAATAATAACAGGTTCTATGAATTTTAAGATAAATATTTTCTCAATCTATCAAATATTAACCCTCAAATGTTTCCAGGCTTTTGACTAAAAAAAAATGTTATCTATATGCAAGCAATTGCAAAGAGCCAATTAGTGAAATGAAATACAGCAAGGAACTGAAGGATTTAGATAATAAAATTATAGAGTGTAAGTTCGAAGATAATCAATGGAAATTTATGCGGGAACGAACGGACAAATCGTTTGCAAACAGTTGTGAAACAGCTTACGGTGAGTTATTTATTATATGACGTTAGTTGAAGTCAGCTCAGCTATAGTCAAATGCAGTCTTATCATGCGGGTCATACGATGCAACAAAGACATACTCACCGTTTTTGTTTTCTTTTATTGCGTTTAACCCCTTGACATACAATGACGTCTCAGATACGTTTTGTAATTTGTCTCTACCGGACTATAAGCAACACGGAAGACCTACAAAAATGAGCTGCCCGCCTCGGTTACAAGCCAAGCATTGGGCGCATTTTACAAAACATATACCTCCTACTAGCAATAAGCAACATTCTGCCAAAAGAAGTCATGTATGTTCAGAAAAAAATAAAAGATTTAAAACGACTTGGCAGTTCGAAACATTATTTTTAATTCCTCTACATTCACCAAAATGTTTTAAAAATTCTCGTAGTTCACAACATTATTAACTTCTTTTCAATTAGTTTTTTATTATTGTTTATTATCCTGTAAGTTCCTTGTGGCATTACTTATTATTTTTTCTCTCATTTTTTTGGTAAATAATCAAAAATTAAAACCAATTGTCTGGTGGAGATATGTAGACGACATTTTTGCAATATGGCCTTACGACTTAGTATCTCTGAATGATTTCTTAACGTATATAAATGAATGAGAAAAATCTGTAAAATTTGAAATTGAAAATAACAATTTTTCGCCATTTTAGATGTTCTTATCAATAAAACACCTACAGGGTATGAAACAAGTGTTTATCGTAAGCCAACACACACTAATAGGTATTTGAGTTTTGAATCAAATTATGCTATAAGCTTTCAAAAAAGGGGTAGTAAAATCTTTATACGATAAGGCCAGAATCATTTGTTCTAATGATAATCATTTCACAAAGGAAAGACACACTTCAATACACAAAATCACCAAACTGAGTTATACATATTTTGAAAACAAAAATAATCATACACAAAATAGTAACAACAAACGCGTTTTATTAACAACATTTCCAAAATAAGCGAAAAAAAGTGCTATCCCAATAAAAACCGTTCCTGGAACGTGTACTTCACTGGATTCCATTTCTAGTAGACTATCATATCGTTAGAATGTCATAAAATAAAATATTTTATTTCACATTTTACCAGAGGTGTGATCTACTATGAATGGACCTTAATAAAATTTGACAACAAAGTTTTGTAGTCTTAAACTTCAAAATATTACTGATTGTCTAGTTGTCATATTTTTTCGTTGTGTCAGATAGGGACCAAAAATTATTTTATTAATTTTATTACTAGTTAATCTTGACAACGGTAGCTGGAACGCTACCGAAACGTCGAAATAAAAAACATTATTGTGGTTTGATTCCCAAAAGAATAAGAGAAAAAAGAATAAGTAATGCCACAAGGAACTTACAGAAGATATTATATTTTTCTATTTGTTCAATATTTTTGTGTTTATTCCTAGATTTTTTCTTTAAATTTTGCTTATAAAAATGAGACATATTTATTGGTTTTTTCAAACGTAATGCTTCTTCCCTGTGTACTATGGGTTTGAATGAAAATAACTTTTTTAGTGTGAGTGTTTGGGGAGGAGGGGGTAAGCTTAGGAAGAATTTCATTTGCACACAGACCTACTTTTTTAGTGGATACCTAAAAGTGACCTGGAAAAAAATTGTTGGTTAGGGAAAACCTGGAAAAGTCAGGGAATTTTATTTTGTAAAATGACTATGAACCCTATATTCTTGACATTGTCCCTTAAAATAAAAGTCCCACTATAAACAATGAAAACCAACTACGAATACTCAACATTCACAAATAAGCAAAATAGTTTCTAAAAACGAAAACTGGACAAACTCTGCAGTTGTCAGGTTAGGATAGATTCTGCAACTACCACTAACGGCGTTACATTTTTCATTCTGGTTCTCATTAAATTAGAAATTTTAGTACTGACGGGACTCTCTATGTGGCAGCACCTTCACGCCTCCAGAGATCCCCTGCCCAGGGTTAAAGTACGGGAAATTTGGAAATTAAAGGTCAAGTATCGCGGTTCGATTCCCCGCTGTGAACAATTTTTTCTTTTTAAATTAATGGAAAAGTAACTAAAAACAAAAATCCCCTATTGGGCTCCCCTACTATAACAGTTCATTATTCGTTGAAGGGTGGGACACGTGATAACTTGTACACTTTTTGTTTCAGCTGTTGGTGATAGTATATCAAAACCAGTTACAGAGGAAATGCTGATAGATTATATAGCAAAGTACGGTTTCAACGACGATAGTGAAATGATGCCTCCTCCTAAGAAAATAATCAAAAGATGATAAATTATAGTAATTGTACTAAACAGTTTGTTTATTTATTAACGTTATTTTTTTTATAAAACATGTTATATCAAGATCATTTTGAGCCAGAAAAGAAAAGTTAAACGAGCAGCTTTTTGATTTTTTCTGATTGTATGAGAATGTTTGTATAATAGTGATTTTATTAAAAAATAAGACTTTCAATTTATTTGTACTAACTTTGTAATTCCACAATTTGTTAGCCGACGTATGACTTGATAACAATTCAGTAGCTTGTTTGCAAGATTTAACAGGTCCACTATAGGCCAAAAATGAGTTAGGACCAAATTTTGTTCAAAGTGTTAAGCTAAACAGACTTGTTGCTATCTGTTTTTAAGTAGTCAAATCTATTTCATTAGTTATCATAGTAAACTATATGTGAATACACAAATGGAACCGTTTTGCGCAAACTCCAATTAGAGATGGAAAAATCAACTTGATCCCACCTTCCTGAAGGTACGGATGGTATACCCTCCCAAGAACAATAATATAAGAACCCGTACCAAAGGTACAGTTTGGAACCTATTGGTAAGAAAGTCCTAAACTAAAATGGTATCAGAATTTACTGCTTGCCCAGACCACTAACAACAGATGAAAATTAAGATAAAGAAAGGGAGCATACGCAATACCATGAAGTTTGATTCGGCGCAAAGACCCTAAAAAGTTCTCTCGAGAACACTTTAGGGTCTTTGCGCCGAATCCGGATTGTTAAAGACTGTCTGTGATGCTTGTGAGAACAGACCTTAAATATTAATCTACTTTTATACCCTCTACACTTTTTGTTAAATAGATGGACATTTCCGGTTTTGCAAACAAGCTACCGAGTTATTCAATCTGCGAGTCGAAGATAACTGAGTACTCAAAAATTTACGTAATTCTTATTTACCTAGGTTGTGACAGTACCACACATCGTAAGAACTTCTGTAGAATCTTTTCTTGGACGCGCAATATTTTTTACTTTAAAAATGTTACAGAATTACGTTGAAATACAATAGCTATAAATCTCAGTCCTAAATATGTATTTCTTAAAACTACTGCAGATTTGAATTAATTAAATCTGCACTATCACAAATTTAATAAGAATCTAAAAATAATAATAACAGCCTTTTCGAAGTTTTTAAACTATACAAATTAATACTTTTAACGACTTTTAACTTCGTTAAAATCGCACGCCTGCCATCTGTCATTCATTTTTTTAACTCTTTGTTCTCTAAGGAGTTTGACTAGATGGTGGTTAACGTTGTTTTGTGCAGCCTTTACTAGATTTTCAGGCAGACCTTCGTAAATCATTCTTACTAAATCTTCTTCGTTAAAGGATTTGGATCGGTTATTGTTTAGGGTTTGGATAATTTGAGATTCGCGTTCATTTCTATGGGCTATGTAAAATGATATCTTCTCTGATGGGTTCTAAAACAAAAAGCACTGTGAAGTTTGATACAAACAAACCATTGTATACACTGACAACACAACAATTACTAAAATGAGCAAAATATTATGAATGAAGCCAAAACAAATAAAATAAATATTTAATGAATATTGACTCTTACCTGTATAACATTCCCATGTCCAGGCAAAATAGTAGTAGGGTTAAGGTTTGCAATGTCTTTTAAAGAGTTCATGTAATCATATAAATCTTCAAAGACGGCAGTACCTTCTCCCAAAATACAATCTCCACTGAAAATCACATTGTCTTCAACTAAATGTAATACCACATGATCATCTGTGTGTCCAGGTGTATGAAATACTCTCAATGTAGCTCCCTCTACTGCAAACTCTTGGCCATCTTTAAGAAGTTCGATTATTTCATTTTTATTAATTTCATCCTTGCTGCTAGGATACTTCCATATTTGACAGTATTCTGTAACAAAGATTGATAAAGTAAGTATACTTTTAACCAAGACATTTCATTTTGACTTAAGCCAACATTATTGATTTAAGAATATTATATCAAGAAATTCCTGTGTGTGAATGTCTAGTTTATTTTAAAAATTATATAAACCAACAGACAATTTCATATTTTAACAAACAATATAATTATTATTCATCATTATATAAGCTTTATCTGACTAACAAACATTTCAGACGAGTCAAAGTTCAATTATGTATTATCAGAAAACCTGATAAAAGTAAGAAACTATGAATTACCTAATATGAAAAATACATCATTATCAAATATTTTGTTTATGTTGGGGTTTATTGAAAACCTAACATAATGAGTCAATATTACTACATGCTTACTTGTTTTTTCCTTGAGTTCTTCTAAAATATCACTTAGACCACCCATATGATCATGATGCCAATGAGTGATGAAAATATGGGCTAAATCAATTCCTTCATAAGTCAACACTGACTTTAAGTGGTTTAGATATTGTGGAACTCCTTCATCTCCAGTATCTATTAGTATTCTCCTACAAAAATGAATTGTAAGATTAATTTAGGTAATTAACTGTAGTGCATTAATTTAGGTTAAGTAGTTAGTAATTATACAAAATTAAATTAAGATTTCTACCTTTTGCCTGTTCCAACGATGTATGTATTTGTCCCCTGTAGAGTCATAATTCCTGGGTTACATCCTAAAATTCTGATAACTCTTGGAGATATTTTTGTAACTGCTGGTATTACTGCTGCCATTTTCTACTTCAATTTTTTGTGGTCTTGAACAAATGCAAATGTGATTACTGTCCTGGAAAATAAAAAGTGGAAAAATTAATGATTTGGAAAGAAAATTACGATTGTTTGTTTACAATTACCTATTATTAATGAAAAAATAAACAATAAACCGAAATGCCAGTGGTGACCTTGACGACATTGACAATTTGACATTTAAGTCAAGGAAAGGAGTAATTTTTATTAATAGGCCAGTTAAAAATGGTACGTTATAATGCGACAAAGGCTTTTGTTTATTTTAAAACAAGATATTTATTTTGTGATGAATCTATCATTAAATAATTTCCAATAAAAAGTATGAGGTTTATACTATAGGCGCTGGTCTATTTTGCTTTATTTTGGCCTGAAAATTGGGAGTGGCATTGAGATTTTTTTGTTAGATACCTACATTTATTAATCTTAAAAACCAGTAAAACCACAGTTTCAATTCGTTGCACATATCTATAGGTTAATATATTTTTTTTACAATTTCAAGCTAGGATTAGTGTCATGCATTGGTTAGTTAATAACCAGAGTCGTATCATTAGGGAAAATAAAATAAAAAGGTATACTGAAAAATTTGTTTATTACTTTATTTAATATTCGTAATCAAACCAACTACTTTTTTATGTTAGTGTTGGGACCATCCTACCTATAAGCTTTACAGTGTTTTGTTGATTCATTCAAAGTATTATTAAGAAAGAAAAACATAAATATGTAGAAAAGTAGAAAATCTACTCTCACTCAGTTCTCAAAATTAAAACGTGTAATTAAGTGTTGTCTAAATTTAACATGGTACATTTAATTTCAACTAAATTATCATATATTTATTATAAATTTGTTTCCGTATTTTGGAAACAAATGATAAGGATTATGAAATGATTAATTAATTTTACAACAGATTCTACTATAAGAGTTTGGTCTTCAGTGAACGAATTTTAAGGATACTTAAAGTACCTACCTAGCTTCACAAGCCCTATTTTGGAAATGAACTAAATATAGTAGAAAAATATACTGAATGTAATAGGCATCCTACATCGCAGAAAATGTAAATGTCAGTTGCCTAGTTGGCGGCCAAATTGGCAAGTTCATTATTTTCTTATCGGGTTACTATAGGATTGTAAAATGCCTACATAGACCCTTAGCCCATGACACATGTAGGCTTCATTATTTTAAATGGAAGCCCTTTTTAAACGGCTGGACTAAACATTTTAGGACCCAGTGACACCTACGGCCTAACGACTTTGACAATTGCGGAACTAGCCGAACGTTACACCCATGCTCAATCCCTTAAGAGATGGGATGGAATCAAAGAAAGCAGTCTTGCCAGGATCACCCTGGGAAGCTGGCGCCGAAGAAATATTTGGCGATGACTAGGAAAAACCTACGTTTAACAGTAGGATTTCTGACTGGCCACTGTCAACTAAGGAAACACCTCCATACTATGGTGCTAGTGGTCAGGCATGTCTTATGCGAGTGTCCGGAGTAATCGTCAATAAGGGAGTGTGTGTTCGGTGAGTGTTGGCCTACACCTGCCGATATAAAAGAGATGTCTCCTAGAGACCTGTCCACCTTCCTGGGAAGGACAGGATGGACGATGACGTAGAAGGACAGCTCCTCGGGAGGATGTACAATGGGTCACATGTGGCCTAAGTGCTGTGAGCCTACACTCACCCTCCCTACTCTACAGATACAGATGGAAGCCGCTTTCTCAATCGAGGTTAATGAGAAAAACAAGTAGAATAAGGCTATTGCCAAGACCCAAACTTGCTAATCGAAGCGATCGAAGCTACAGGGGACATTGGTGAAAATGGCTTATATTTAAAATAATGAAGCCTACACCAACCGGTCAAATAGATACGAGACACGAGGCCAGATAATAAAATGTTTAAGATAATCTTCTGCTTAACATTCTGGTGTGTGATTCATTTTAGTCGTTTTGTAAAATACGAATTTTATTTAAAAGTTGGGGTAATCAGTTCCGTACATCAAGAATAGCTTCTTATCATAGTTTAAGGATCAAGTCAAATTATGATATTTTCTACCAATTATCTGTACCTGTTGAAAACACGTCAGGTACGCTACTGATATAAAATGCAGTAATTGAAAATGTCAAACGGGTTTTTATATATAAATCCAAATTAATTGAATACTTAAGTGGTAGTTTCCAACCAAAGTGTTATCACAAAATATTCATATTTGATTCAGAACAAGTCTGAATCTCTTGAATATTTTATCATGTTGGCGAATTATTTAATTGTAGTTACAGTGCTTGCGTCTTCAATATCTGCCGATGATTCCAAACAATTAGAGGTATGAACTTAGGTACTTTATAATAGAAATATACTAGATTTAAGAAAATAATTAGGTAATTAGGTACTTACTCTAGTTTGCTTGAAATTCGCAACTTCAATCAACACTTTGTAAAATAAATGTACGAGAAAAGTACTAAACTAGTGCACCTTTATTAAGCTGGGGTGTAATATATAACTATAGTATATTTACTAAAGCATATATCCGTAAAGTTTATGTTTTATATAGTCTGGCTGGAGATTTATCTTATCACAATTTTATAACCTCGATATAGTTCACGTTTGATAACGGCTAGAAGGTTAAATATGTATTTTCTTATGTCTGCCTATCTGCTTGCTCTCAACTTCTACTGATTTCGATACGCAGAATTTGTTGTATTTTAAATTCATTGGAGATGATATATCCCGCGGTTTCCACAAAGTAGATTTTTGTTTATACTGTGTTGTTGTTTGTTGTTAATAAATAAATATTTGATTTTTCTTTTTGGAATTAATATGAAAACAATATATAAACACAAACATCCTCACCAAAAATTTTACATATTTCTTGACTTAGACATTTTGTTTTGATCATTTTTTTCGCGAGTTGTAGGTAAATTCTTACGAAGTAATACTGTGGTTGAAATTTTTTTGTAGAGTTAAATTTGAAAATATACGAGGAAACTTGAAACACCCTGTGTAGGATGCAGCGGCGCAACTGCAAGAGGGTGTCAAAACGTAGTACCATACTCTATAAACATTTTGGTTTTATATTATTTTGGTTATTGAAGAAGATTTATTGTTTTTAAACAATAAATCCATTGTATGCGCCCACCAACTGACACTAATCACAGTCATCCTGAGGATAAAAAATCCAATATTGATTTAATGATCATTTTCATTATAAACAGTCAAAATACCTAAGCAATTTAAGCAACGTACAAAAAGGCACTAAGTAAATCATAATCAAATAAATATTAAGAACAACGTGTCGTACAAAAAATAGCCATTTTTCTTAACCACCGCGACCGGCTTAACAATGACATGACGTATCGGTTTGTGGGAACTCTGAAATAAACCAACCCCCTAACCTCCAATAACATAACTACTCTGCCAAACTATATATCTCAGTGAGTTGGTTTGTGTGGTTGGTTATCTGTTACGTCATAGTTTGGAATACAAGTTGAGGAATATGGACTGGTTTACTTATAGTTAAAACAGTTTCAGTGATTCAATGAAAAATGGCTATTGCTTGTTTATCTCAGGACACAGAGTACACCATTTAACAAGAAGCGAAAGAAAGTATTTTTCTTGATCGCAAATTTGTGTGCACATGCGTGAATTAATTAGTTTATCTGTCAATGTCAAGTCGTAACTTACGTTCATTCCGTGTTTAAGGTTAGGTTAAAAATGAGCTACTTCTCATTAGTCACATGAGATGAATAATAAAGTGTTCTCATGTTACCATGTAGCTAAACAAATATTCTATAGTTCTAATTGGGAGAGATGTTCATCAACACTACTATTTTCGTCCGACTTCAAAGGAACCGACAAAGCTTTCGTTTCTTGTTAGATGGTGTACTCTGTGCTCAGGGTGACTGTCAGATGACATGGCGAATTCGACTGGGAAGCACGATCCGAGCACACGACCTACCACAGTTCCATTTGCATTTTCTCAGTGCCATGTAAAAGTTGCTCCAACTCGGATCTGGTCGAGTTATCTAGCGGCACTAAGGAACTGCGAGCCGCACTAAATTGATGCATGTTCGAACCCCAGCACCAAGAGAGAGAGAGAGAGAGAGAGAGAAAGTCCTTTTAGTGCCGCTTAGTGCGCACTAGTCGAATTCCCCATTAAGCCACGTTTACACGAGGCCAGTAGGTGGGCAGGTTGCTTGGAGCAGGTAACCTGAGGCAAGTTACTGTACTGAGGACTTGCCGTTGACCCTGTCCACACGAGCTCAGTTGTGAACTAGCCAGTGTTTAAGTAAGTTGTATTAAAAATGGCAGAAAGTGCATCTTCTGTGTTATCCTATGATGACGTATAAGAATTGACGCGAAATCTTATACTGGAATTTGTAAGTGAATCAAGTGAAATATTTTTGAATCAACTGGAAAAGAAAAAACTATGGGTGAGATAGTGGCTTTACTGGAGATATACCCGTGGTGAATCTGTCCAGTTACTAACAGAACTGAGTAATGTTCAGTTCAGAAAACTGATCCAATGAGCAAGGCCGGTTCTTCTAAAGTTCCAAAAACTTAATTGTCATCTCTTGGGTCCAACGTGGAGCTATTGTATTAGTGCAGTATTACACAAATATATAAAAATTTAAACAATAAAAAAACATCGAATAAAGCACTGTTTGTCAACTTGCCCGACAATATGAGTTGTCCACACGGCTAACACGGCGACAGCGCAAGGCAGGTTTTGTGTGCTTGTGTGGCAGGTATCGTTTTCGAGTGGTGGGGGGTAGGTTGTCTACTCCTCATGCAAGTCGACCTGCCAGACAGGTTGACAGGCAGCTTGCCTGTGATTTACAAGCGTGGTCGTCCACACGGGGTACAAGGGTCACACCTGCTCCAAAGTAACCTGCCCACCTACTGGCATCGTGTAAACGCGGCTTTAAAGTGGACTTGCCCTATTGAAGATGAAAAGAAAATGTTGTTAACATATATTCGACGCTGCTGCTTGATTTTGAAATACTAACCTCATTCATAAAATTTACAAAATTCAAAATTCAGGAAGTAGTAATTGATTTGTAACGTTCAATATCTCTTGTTCTACATTTTGAGATAATTTATAATTGTTCATTTATCATGCACGCGTTCACAAATGTGTATGTTATTATTTTCAGTGAAGTCTGAACTCTTATCAACATTCATTAAACTAAAATGTACAATCATTATTATTATTGCTTTACTTTCAACAATTATTTCTGTCCACGACTTCGTTAAATGCATAAACATTGTATTAAACAAAGTTCTGACAATTTATTGTATTTAATTGACCCCGTGATAATACACTGTCTTAAAACTTTAATCGATGTATACTTACATTATTCATTTTCTTCTTGTGTCTTGTTCCACTTTTATTGTATCGCTTATTTTATCTATCCATCTATGAATCACTTTTCCTATTAAATGTTGCTCAGATAAGAATAAGTACAGAAAAAATACAAGAAACTTTCTAGATACGAAATTATGTTGATCTAACCTAATTTAAATTCATCCTAAGGAAGCTATGGCCCTCCTCGCTACGTTCGTGCCTTGCATTTTCTCAACTCGTGCGCAAAAGTCTTCACGCACTTGTATAATAATTAACTATTTGCCAATGTCAAACCCGTGTTTTGGATGCGGTTTTAGTTCAAATATTTTAACTAATGATCAATTTAAGCTTCTGTCGCGTTTCGGTGTTGGGATAATTTGTGATCTTAGCAGGGCTTTTGACTGTGTTAAACACGAAATTTTAATTTATAAATTAAAAAATATTGGCATTCAAGAACAAGTCACAAGTTTACATTGAACATTTGAACATTTAACATTTAAAGTTAGAAATACTGCCTTGATTTTATCGGTACCATTGAAAGAAATTGAATATATTGTTTGTGAACTTTCAATAACATTGTTTTGTTTTGTTTCAGTTAATTTGTACATTTCGTATGTAAACAAATAATAATTTAATACTAAATAATTTTGATAAATAAACTAAATTGTTTAAAAGTAACAAAAAACCAGGCAACATTAAATTTTGTAATGAGAACCCAGAACTATACAGCTAGTCTGTCAGGGACGCTAATCTGGAGTATGGTCTATTGCAGTACGCGTGATGGAGACTAGGCAGTACTAGATCTGTTAACATTATTTACTAATAACTTTTTGAATCATACAATATACACATCTTACATAAACGTAAAGCGGGCTTTCCACTCATACAACTACGCATGCAATACAGACGCGTGCGTCGGTTGCATGATAGAGGCGCGTCAACGCAAAGGGAGAGGCATGCCGAAAATAGTTGCACACGAGGCAGTTGCAAGTAGACGCAAGTTGTTCGATCTGGTAGCGGGAAACACGTGCGTCTTACTGCCTCTAACGTTTTTTTTGTTAGAATTTTTGCTGAAGACTTTAAAGGTGTACATTAAACTTGCAAATGTATCACTGCTCGCTTTATATCTCAAGAATATTGCCAACCTTGTGGCTTCCGGAAGTGCTTCACGAAAATATGTATTTTTCTTTGCATATTGCTGGGCCAACCAAAGTCAAAAGTAGTTCAAAATCAGTCGGCGACATCCGAGTGAAGTTTTTAAAGAGCGAGTTCTGGTGGTCAAGTTTTGAAAATCAGTGAAATCGAATTCACAAGTGAAATATTTCGATTTTAAATTCGCCATCGAAATAGTATAGCTAGTTTTGAATTATAGTGAAACGAAATCATTATAAATTCACTTAAATGAATTTAATCCGAACGACACAATCTGACAACAATGGAATAACCCTCATATTAGTACAAACGTAAATTATTGAGAAAAAAGAAGAATAATTGAGGTTAAGATTTATCATTTTCAAGAGATAGGTAACATTTATACAGGCTTAGTAAATTGAATTACACAAAGATATACGTTATTATTTTATCATTACAAAACCCAATACAAAAAAGTATAAATACAGCCCGATGTTTTGTAACTACCACTTCCATAGGAGACTACTTGAAATTATTATATCTTAATATGTATAAAAAAATGTCTCATATTCTTGACGAAGGTACAACTTCTTTCCTACCTTAGTAGATTTGTTCATAACTATGTGCTGCCAAATATGGATCTAAAATGTTTATCAATTCGCCAGCAGCTTCTTTACGAAGTCTGTAAACTTTTATGAACTAGCGGTCACTTAGATTGAATGGATCGTGCCTAAAATTATGAAGCTCCATTTTTGGCGTCAAAAAATCATCCTCCACACAAGTTTCACAACATTATTTAGCACCATTTGATGTAGTTCCTCTCAATTTGCCCTGTTATAGATTTAAATAATATAAAACGTTCTCGCGCAACTCTCGTCTAACTAATAACTGCTTAGTGCTTATTACTATGCTAATTACTAGTATATAGAGTAACAAAAAAGGTTCAAAAAGGTAGTCAAACTCAGTCAAACTAAAAAGAGGGATGTTAAAACTATACAAAGTATCTGACAAAACCACAACACAAAATTCGATGATTCTAACCCCAAATAAATCAACATTTCACAAGTGAAATAAGCGTTTCGACAACTAAACAGTATTCGAATTAAATTGGTGAAATTTTTTCGAATTCGAATTTTATTTCACACATGAAATAAGTTCAAAACTTGGATTGATCTAAATCAATCGAAATATGGGAAATTTCAATAGTGAAATATTTCAAAACTAGACCCCCACCCAGATAGCACACTACATCTTAAAGACGTCCAGTTCATGTCTTACTTTGGTGCAAACGTCCTGGTACGTAAAACGGACGTTTTTAAGACGTCCTTCTTACGACAAGTTTAAAACGCCTTTGTAGGGATGTTTTAAAAACGTTTTAAATATGTTGGTAATGTGGACGTTCAACTCTTTTAGCAATTTTTAATGGGACAAGTCTCCAGCATCACTGAATTATTGAGCACTTGAAAGGTAGAGGGCGACACAGACATACACTTCCTATTCATGTCATCCTTTAACATGAGAATCATATGAATCAACATTTTGAACTAACCTAACAATGGACTCAGATCAGATAGTTGTTGATTATTATGGAGAAAAGAGAAAAGTCAGGGGAACTGTATCTAGAAGTGGAAAGTAAAATTTTTCGATAAATAGTTATTTATGTAACTAGTGTGTAAAGTAGCCTTTTTTTTGACGAATGTGAATATTGTCGCTTGAGCCGAAGGCGAATGCGACAATCACATGAGTCGAAAAAAAGGTCTTTACACACGAATTGCATACAATATTTTTTCTACTAGCGAATATTTAATTGAAATACAAAAGTTTAATAGTAATTTTCTTTACACACTAGTGCGTAAAGAAACATACTTTACGCACTAGTGCGTAAAGTAAGTTAAATTTTTCTTTAGAAGAGTCTTTTTATAATAATCTAAAATAACATCATAGTTTTATAAAAATATTCAATTCCTAAATATAAAATACAATTGCTTACTCTAGGTATAGTCGGAAGATCT
This sequence comes from Galerucella calmariensis, assembly GCA_910591675.1. NCBI lineage: Eukaryota > Metazoa > Arthropoda > Insecta > Coleoptera > Chrysomelidae > Galerucella > Galerucella calmariensis. The sequence goes on along the minus strand of CAJUYG010000684.1, from coordinate 72,118 downwards.
CAATTTAAATTTTAAATGTCAGATTCAATTCACAAAGAAATGTCAGTCACTCACCGCCAACTTATACCTATTTACCGTATTATTTCCAGTACTCAATAATTATTTAACATTAATTATTAGGTTACTTTACCGAATTCTATTGGTTTCTATCTCCAATTTATGAAAAAAACTTAGATTTAATATCTGTTTATTATACCTATATTTTTATAAGACTAGATATCTATAACTACATACATATTGGAATTTTTTCTTTACGCACTAGTGCGTAAAGTAAAACTCTTTACGCACTAGTGCGTAAAATGAAGTTTTACGCACTCGAAAATGTGTCTAAAGTACGTACTTTACACACGGTAGTAGAAAAACCCACTTATAAATCTAAGCACTTTGAAGGTGGAAAGAATATTTCAATAATAGTTATTAGCTAAATTAGTTAAAGAAGAGTGATAAATATAATACAATTTTGTGGAATTAGATAAAAGGGCATTATAATATTTATTTTCATCTAGTAAAAAGATGGTATATAAACACGTCCCAAACTGTGTGTCTTAAAGACCTACAAAAATGGATGTCCCAAAGACGCCTTGTTTTGTAACAATGTACGTCCTAAAGACGTCTTCAAAACATATTTTAGATATTAGCGGACATCTTCGAAACGTCATGAACATCGTGAACAAACGTCTTTAAGATGTCTTTGAAACGTGTTTGTGCTATCTGGGCAGGGGGTCAGTGCCAGTCTTATTTCACTTACAATACTGAAAGTTTCATTTCTACTCTACAGAAAAGGGTTTATCCATTATGAAGGCTTTTTTCGTTTTTCTTTTTTCCACTTTAACATCATTAACAATAATTGCTACTCCAGCAGCTATTGCAACAATTTCTATTTCATTCGACATGACGAGCAACACAACCAACATCAAAGTTTTAAACAAATATCGACATAAAGAGAAAGAGAGGCAATATCTTTTGAAAAATAGAGGCATAAATGGAAACAACATTTAGGCAAGACCCAAATGGTAAGCTCAGTTGCATGCATTTGTCGTTGTCATGTTGCATGCGTAGTTGCATAAGTGGAAAGCCCGCTTAAAAGACCACTATTATTGATAACAAAATGTCAACATCAACATAACCGTAAAGATCCGACAACTGCTAAATGCCAAATATATTTTGACAGTTTGCTGGATATTCTTTTGGTTCAAGCAACATAAACACAAACAAATTCCGAAGAAATACTTATTGTTACATATTTTTGAGATGTCGAAACCTGGTGAGGTACCTACCTAATATATTTTTTTCAAATTCTATTACAATGCACAAATAGATTAGTCTAAATTTGAGATCTTGTAAAAACTTCTGGATGGTTTTGACCGTCCACCACCAAATTCCATGTTCTGCTTGAACACACAATTTGAAACCCATGACAATTTGAAACTGTAATAACGGTAACTAAAGACGCACGCGTCTGAAACGAATATGATGTATGTATGTATTTTGGGGTGACCTTCACTGAGATCTAAAAGATCTATTGTACCTCCTTACTTCTACTTAGTTTCTGAGGAGAGTCTCAGGCTTCAACTTAGGTAAATGTTCCTCTTCTATCCAGTAATCTCCCAGGTGCAGTGCTCTAGAATTCTGAAGTGCTGTGCAGTTAGAGATTATGTGGATGGAGGTTTCTTCTTCTATGCCACAAAATTCTCATTCTTCTTCCTCCACTATTTTGAGCTTTTTCAAGTGTCCATTTAGATGACAATGTCCCGTTAGGTTTCTTGTTAAAACTCTTAACGAATATGATGCTCATGTAATTAAAATATTATGAAACGAGTGTATACCGCAAACCAACACACACTAATAGATATTTGAATTTTGACTCTAATCATTCTATAAGCGTTAAAAAAGGGATAGTAAAATCTTTATACGATAGGGCCAGAATCATTTGTTCTAGTGATGATCAATTTACAAAGGAGAAAACTTTTTTAAAAGATGTTTTAAATAACAATAATTACCCTGCAGAATTTGTAAATAAGGAGATTAAGCATATAGAGAGGGGCTCATTGTTAATACCCCATAACAATAATATTAATAATTCAGCTAACATAATTTTTAGAAACTTGACAATACCGTATGCTAAGGGTTTATCAGAAAGAATTAAAAAAATTGGTAACCAATTCAATATTAGAACTAGTTTTAAATCGAATAATACATTGAGATCAATACTAACAAAAACGAAACCAAAGAATGAAGAACAATCTTCAAAAAACTGCATATATCAAATATCATGTGAATGCGACAAATTTTATTTAGGTGAAACATCTAGACCATTGAAAGTACGAATAAACGAACACAAAAAATATATCAAAGATAGGGAATTCTTTAAGTCAGCTATTTGCAAACATGCTTGGGAAGAGGGTCATCAAATTCAATGGGATTCATCAAAAATAATATTAAAAGAACCCAATAATAAAAGACGGAAAATCAAAGAAAGTGCTTTAATACAACTAAATGCAGATAAATGTGTAGCTAGTATTTCAGCCGAATGTAGTCAAATTTGGTTACCAATGCTAGAAAGAGAAATTTCCAATAATCAATTACCTGCGTTATCAGGATAGCATCATAAGTTTTTATCCAGGTTTTCTTATGATTTATAATTTGAATAGTTGTTAATCGATACACATTTCAATACAAAAAATCACAAAACTGAGTATATGTATTTCAAAAACTTAAATATTCATACACAAAAAAACTATCAAGAAACGCGTTTTATCAACATTTCCAATATAAGCGAAAAAAACGCGCTATCCCAATAAAAACCGTTCCTGGAACGTGCACTTCACTGGATCCATTTCTAGTAGACTATCATATCGTTGGAATGTCAAAAAATGAAATATTTCATTTCACATTTTGCCACAGATATGATCTACTATGAATGGACCTTAATTAAAAATTTGATAACAAAATTTTGCAGTCTTAAACTTCAAAATAATTTTTGATTGTCTAGTTGTCAAATTTTTTCTGTTGTGTCAGTTAGGGATAAAAATTAATTTCTACTTATTTTTTCTTGACAACGGTAGCTGGAACGCTACCGAAACGTTGAAATAAAGAATTTAAAAATATTGTGGTTTAATTTCCCAAGAAATTAAAAAAAGAATTATTAAACCGATTTATTTTACAAAAGTTTTGAAGTACAACATAATTTGAATTCAATTATAGGCATTTAAAAGTAACCAAGTGAGTCCAGATGTTGTGGCGACCGTACCTGACAAAAAGCTAGAAGTTAAATTCAAGTCGAACAAAGAAGTTGATTTCGGCAATGAATTAACCCCGACGCAGGTCCTTCAGGAACCCCAAGTAACGTATGATGCAGACGATAAATCATATTACACCTTAATACTTACAGATCCTGATGCACCCAGTCGAACGAATCCCAAGGCAAGAGAATGGAATCATTGGTTGGTAAGTAATTGAATTTACGTTGCTGCGTTCCCAAGCAGCAATTAAAGTAACTGTTACGTAATAAATCCTTTACAAGTTACTATCAACGTTATTGTTACCGTTGGCGCGACGTACTTAAACCGTATTTGTTACGTAATGATTCCCTAAGTGGGGAATAACAAAAACGTAACCTTAACGTTATTGTTACTTACGCCGTTACCACATTGTTACTTAACTAATACGTAACGACGTAGTTATAAATACGTCGCACAAAGTTAAACTAACTTGACACAACATTCAGTGCTCCATTTTTCTGGTCTTCTTTCTCATTCTTACTAATATTAAGATATTGTTATGCCTTTCTTTTATTTCTAACATCCAACATTTATGGTATGTTTTGTAAAATGGAAATATATTTAGATATAGGTATAGACATATTATTTGCTGATTATAAATCTTCATAAAACACGTAAGGTCTGCCGAAATTGATAAACGAGATCAAGTTTATTGTTAAATGTGACGAAAATATGAACAAAAAACTCATGCGCCGCTGAAAAACTGCAAATACGTGAAAAAACGTAAATAAACATCGATTTAAAAAGCACTAAAGATCAATTTTTCTGAATGAAAATAAAACCAATATGTTCATTTCAGACTAAAACGTGTATATATTCAAAAAAAATGTCTACAATCTGCCCAAACAATGTTTTAATCAATAAATTAGTCATGGGACGTTATTGATCTGAAAAATTTTATTCAATAAATATGGCCACCTTCATCATTTTAAACTATGTAGTCAAATATACTTTGAAAATCGACGTTCAGGTTTTCCTAACTTCAAAGTAAGTAACAACGACTAAAATCAATGCCCTCAAAGTACCTAACCGTTCCTATAGTTCCTTTAATGGTAAATAGTGACTGTTAATACACTGAGGCGGTTTTATATACCTATAATACAAAATTTAAACAAAGTAGATTATTGGATGAAAATAACCAATATATTCGAAAATAAAAATAATCTTTATTCAAATATAAAAACATAAAATTTTAGTATTTTAAGTGATTGATTTTCCTTATTGATACGGGTGTCAGATTTCGGATTTGCAGCGACAACCAGCCAGCAATGACAAGGTCGAGCCGACCTCCTAAAGCTAGGTCCGCATGATTGCGAATTATTTTTCGAGAAATCGTTCCCATTGGTGGTAGAGGTGAGATTTGACACCAACATTTCTAAATGGCGAATAGTATAGTTCGCTTTTCTCAATTTCGCGTGTATGCGGAGTTGAGCTTAACTAACTAGGAACGTGCAAAAATGGGGTTGGAGGGTTGTGGTTACGCTGGTTGTGTGCCGTATCCTGTTTGGTTCAAAAATAATAATACTATATTATTTGGTATTTTCTAATTTACTGATAGTAACCTTTTTCGTAGTTTTAAGTAGAGTTCGACAGTCTCTTGGCAAGTTAAAGCCTTGATGATTTAATAAACTTGAAGGTTCATTAATTGCATCATGCGTAATTTTATATTTGAGGCACCATTTTTGTAAATTTTCACGAAATTCAAGTTCATTGGATAGTTTTTTTTCAAATCTTTTCGTAACACTTAAATCTTCAACATCATATTCTGGACTATTATATTCAAAAAATTATTCAGTACTTCGCGTATTATTATCTAATTCAATAGAACTATTCAATGTACGAGTAGTAGTTTCAATTTGCTTTTGATTTACAGATTAAGTAATTTCGTCGCAGCCTTCATTCATTCCTAATTTTCTTCTTAGTCTTCTGTAAAAAGTTGGAGTGTGACGAAATCTTTTATTATAACATGAGGCTATCTTAACAAATATTGTACAAGAGAAATCATTTATTTACTTTGATATAAGGATGCCCTTATAGTCGATTCTTCGAGTAAAGAAAACTTTATGGTCATTGAACACGCCTAAAATTCGTATCCGCAACTGAAAGGTAATTTTTTAAGGCATATAATCCACTAAGTTACATAAAATGTAACTGCAAACTCTGAAAACTTTAATGTCATTAATGATCGTAGCAAGAACGTCAAAGTTACACAAATATTAACTTTTTAGTCTATAAACTATGAAGTTATAATTTAGTGTAACACCGTAGTCAATTTTACATTACCATTTAACTTGAAAGTTATAAGGACTTCAAAGTCATGTCCCAAGTAACAAATACGTAAGTGACACTAAAATATTGACTTGTTTTTTCACTTACTTCAAAACCTAAACCATAGGTAACATTGACTTAATTATTACAATGTTTTCAAACTATGGTGGAAATAAAACATTAAGGTTGGCTTTTTTGGTTGTCGTTACGTTTTTGTTATCATTATATAGTAACTATGCACTAAAACAGTGTAACAGCTACCATAAATGCTGCTTGGGTTATGTGCCTTGAGACTCTCTCTCTCTCTCTCGTTTAAGAAGCAGCGATTCATGTGCGATCATTGATCGATAAAAAATAATCGATTAATAATCAATTGATAATAATCGATTGTTGATCGATTGGAAACAATCGAATTTTTGTCGATTGGAAATATTCGAATATTCATCGATTATATACAATCGGTTATTAATCGATTGTTGATGAAGGATTGATGATAATCGATTATTAACCGATTGAGGATAATCGATTATCAATCGGTTGTTGATAATCGATTGATGATAATCGATTATTATTGATTCGAAAAATTTGATTATTGCTTAAAAGGAACTAAAGTTCTCACCGTGTGTCCCGTGACACGTTCTTCAATTTTTTTTCACCAAATACGAGAGGACGTTTTGTAAACCATGACAATAAAATCAACTACATAAAGCACTGCTACAAAAATATATTTCATTCTTTTTTATTATACCTTACTGAAAACCCTATTTTGACATGCCTATTTAGGCGGAGCAGAGCTAGGAAAACATTTTTGCATGCCTTCTTGAACAATGATTACCGAGACTATCCGAATCTTGCTCTTAGTCTTGTTTTGCTTAATCACTGATAATAATTGAGCATATTGCGCTGGTAATCAGATAAATATTTTAGGCATTTATATTATTATAATCTATATTATTTTCATTCAACCAAAACTTCTACTTATTTTTGTAACCTTCCTGAGTACGAGGCATGGACCCTTCCAGTCTAAGGACAGCGCTGTATTTAGGGTACCGAAAAAAACTGTAAAGGTGTAAAGAATACCTTAACATACTGACAAGAGTCAACTAATATGGGTGCCGACACATGAGGGGATTGCAGCGAATGAAATGGCAGACCAGCTAGCTAAAGAAGGCTCTAAAGGAGGAAACGTTTTGTGGCATCACAAAGGATCACATAATAGGGAAAGTTGGGAACTGGCTAGTTAAGGAACACCAACTCAAATGTAGGCTGACATACCCACATAGCACACAACATCTTAAAGACGTCCAGTTCATGTCTTACTTTGGTCCAAAAGTCCTGGTACGTAAAACGGTCGTTTTTGAGACGTCCGTCTTACGACAATCTTAAAACGCCTTTGTACGGATATTTTAAAGACGTTGGTAATGTGGACGTTCAACTCTTTTAGCAATTTTTAATGGAGCATGTCTCCAGCATCACTAAATTATTGAGCACTTGAAAGGTAGAGGGCGACACAGACATACACTTCCTATTGTCATCCTTTAACATGAGAATGATATGAATCAACATTTGGAACTAACCAGAACTAACCTAACAATGGACTCAGATCAGATAGTTGTTGAATATTATAGAGAAAAGAGAAAAGTCAGGAGAACTGTATCTACAAGTGTAAAGTAAAATTTTCCAATAAAACCCACTTCTAAATCTAAACACTTTGAAGGTGGAAAGAATCAATCAATCAATAGTTATTAGCTAAATTAGTTAAAGAAGAGTGATAAATATATAATACAATTTTGTGGAATGAGATAAAGGGGCATTATAACATTTATTTTCATCAAGTAAAAAGACGGTATATAAACACGTCCAAAACTTTGTGTCTTAAAGACGTACAAAAATGGATATCCTAAAGACGTCTTCAAAACATATTTTGTATATTAGCGGACATCTCCGAAACGTCATGAACATCGTGAACAAACGTCTTTAAGATGTCTTTGAAACGTGTTGGTGCTATCTGGGTAAGGACAGCTCCATACTAAGAGTCTACTGAATACGTTAGACAAGGAACTCTCGTCCAGACTGTTGAAACTGGGAAGAGAAATTTGAAGACAGTTACCGACCTGGTGACTGGGAACTATACCCTGAGGAAGCATCTGTACAGGATGGACAAAGTTAGTGAACCTATGTGCAGAAAAATGTGAACTCTACGATGGAACACCTACTCACATATCTACTCTGCTTCTGTGAATACTTACAAGGACTCAAACTGAAGCACTTTGGAGTGGAAATAACACAACTATCACACGGAAGTAGGTAGATAACATGGATAATGGTACAAAGATTCAGTTCAAGTGCCTGCGCTGTTGAGCCCAACCCAAGCGTATGAATGAATAGGGTACCGAAAATAACCAGTTTTCTTGCAACACTAAATAAAAATTGTATTATGACAGCAGATGACAGTGTTTTGAATTTATTATTATTCTACGTTCCAAGCACCTATTCGGTTACTGGTTTTCAATCATTTTGATCTAATGTTTTGTGGAATAACAATAATATTTTTTTAAATTTTGGTATATATTTGACATCCAAGCGACCCCTTCACCAATAAACATATCTTTCTATTTTTTTTTAATTTCGGATAAATATGTTACATAAATGTTTACAATTTTTTAATCTTAATGACTCACTCGATTTTCTCAAAAACAGACAAACAACATAAATAATTTGGATTATGTTATTAACAATTTTATTTGTTGAAAAAACCCATAATAGATTATATTACTATATAAATTCACATTAAACTATTTACTACATCTCTCTCATTTCCTCAATTTTTGTTAATTATTTTGTATAGTTTGTCTCAACAAAGATTACAGAATAAAAATAACTAAAATAAAATTGCTCGACGGGCGACGTCCCGTGTAATATGCCAAATTAAATGCAAGTAAGGACGTAGCGACGTACTGTACCATCCAAGTTACCAGACAGTCACCAGCGGCATCGGTGCTTTACGCGATAAATTCGAACGAGTGAAACATCTTATATTTTTATTCTGTAATCTTTGGTCTCAAAGTGTATCGTTTTGTCTTCTGCCGGCAATCACAAAACTAATGGGCCAATTGCAATAATCAATTGGACGGAGTAGAATTCTATGAGACCTCTGGCGGAAAAAATTATAACTGTCTCAACGAGTAATTTAATTCGTTTTGCATTGTTTTTGTATTATATGCAAGTCAACGTAATTACCTTAAATTCGTACTTTATTTGTTTAATTTTGTGTCAGTGACAAATTTAAAACTGTGTCTATTCAACTCAACTGTCATCATTTCTGAGGTAATATTCTTATATAATCAGATATATTATGGAAGAGGTTATGTTATTCTATTTTTTGTTTTCATTTGTAGATCAAAGAGAAAATAAGTCGGTATTGAAGATTTAAAATATTACTCAATACAAACGTACCTTCCCTGCAACTTTGTATATGACGAAAAATTTTTCGTTGTGTCAGATAGGGACCAAAAATTATTTTATCATTATTTAATCTTGACAAAGGTAGCTGGAACGCTACCGAAACGTCGAAATAAAAAAATAAAAAACATTATTGTGGTTTCATTCCCAAAAAATAAGAGAAAAAATTACAAAATACTAAAGCACAATCAAAGAAAAAGCAAAAGTTTTACAAAACACACACTGAAAATAACTAAAACAGCAAAATAAAACCACTTAAATATCAAAGGGCTTATACGGCAGCTGATTTGTTTTACTCGTTGCTAAGATGACATTGACATTTCAGAGCGCCATCTATCGAATTCTACTTTTCCCAATAGCTGCTGTAGAAGAGATTCCCAAATATCTATCTTTTTGTATTTTTATCATACATCCTTTGTTCTTTATTTAATATGTGAAGACCATTTCTCTAAAGTCTTTTTCTTTTTCCTCCTAAATAAGAGATTACTAAATAATATTCAGTCATATAAAATATAACCAGGCCCACCCTTGTCTTGTTACTCGACTGTTGTTGGGTTTAATTTATGGTAAAATTTTTTGAAGGTCGTAAATGGTCGTATTAAGATGATTGCTGGCAAAAGCTAAGACGATATACTTTGAGACAAACTATACCTACATAATATATATAATCTGACAATCGTTTACTTTCTAGGTAGTCAATATTCCAGGATCAAAAATATCTGAAGGTGAGATAATAAGCAATTACGTAGGATCAGCACCACCGAAAGGATCAGGTCTTCACAGATACGTATTCTTGTTGTACAAACAGCCTGAGAAACTGAAATTTACTGAGCCTAAACATGGACCCACCGATGGAAATCGTGGAAAGTTTAATACCGAAAAATTTGCCAAGAAATATAATTTGGGAAATCCCATTGCTGGTAACTTCTTCCAAGCTAAATGGGACGATTCTGTACCTGCTAGCCATAAGAAATTAGGCTTTTAGTTTGTGAATTTCAAAATATTTTATTTTTAATAAATATGAATTTTGAAAAATTATTATTTTTCAGTTAGAAGTATAAAGAATATCACAGTATATATAGTGTTGAATATATTTTAATTTTATTTAAATACACAAAATAATAAGTACTTTTTTATTTTTTTTGTACCTTTCCCAAAATTTATTTGACCATTGTTGAACATTATATTAGTGCATGAACCAATTTCCTAAAACTCTTAATGAATACATAATATAATAACATTGTTCTTGATTATTCTCCTTGCTTTGCTGTATAGGTAATTTGGATAATTTATGGTAATTTTGTTGCTTTCTTATCCAGAGTAATTTATAGATCTTCGTACTATAGAGCATGTCCACATGTCCACGTGACGTCACAGACTGCCTGGTGGTAAAACAATAAACAAAGCGTTCAGAACACGTGGTACTTAACACTCAATCGGACGGGCTAAGCCTATCAGTGCATAAGGTTTTTAAAATTAGCAATAACTTTCTAATTTATGGCGTTGGGATATTTATATCCTATATAACTTTTTACTATTTAAAATGAAGGTTACAGCCTAAATTGTGTTAAAAAAGGAATCCAATGTTTTGCATTATAGCGATGTTTGCACTCACAGGCTTAACCCGTTCAAACGTGTATTCAATTACATATCATACTCTAGGAACCATCTATGGTAGAGATATTGAATTATTGTACTTTAGAATCTATATACGAGATGCGATAGTGCTTGGGGGATTCCCTCAATTATAATTCATGTCCCGTCTCTGTTAGTTTGTGTATACAGATACATGGTATACTGTGATTTGTGCACAATAATACTGAACATTTCTTCTTGTTACATGGTAAGTGATTTTCATATTGTTATATCTATAATATTTTTAGAACATAAATGTTTTCCAAACAAACGAGGATACTGTAAATATTGTAAAAAACGGCAAACAAGATACTTTTGTAAGTTTTGCAAATCTTGGCTTTGCATGGAGCACATTCTGCCTGCTGTGGTGAATGCTCCGAACGGAATCAACTTTGAATTTAAGGCTACCATTATACTAGGATGCTAGCATCCGGGATGCTGGCATCTGGGAGGTTAGCGGGGCATTAAATCAAATGGGAGCGATTAGACTAAGGATGCCAGCATCGGATGCTAAAACAGCCTCCCGGACGCTCGATTTTGTGCATCCAGTTGGGATGCTGAAATTCGAGCAGCCGGACGCTTTTTGCCTCCCGGGATGCACAAAATCGGTTGTGGGGCATTGGTTCAAATGCGGCGCATTATACTAGGCTGCTAGCATCCGAGGATACAGGCTTTTAATAGAACGGACAGCTAAAAAGGGGTCCACACTAAACTTTCTTTTTGCACGACGCCTTCTTTTCTTAATTAGTAACATCAGCAACAACATCTCTTTATTCGTTGGGGCCATATTGACGACTGACCAAAAATTAAAATAAAATAGCAGTCCGGGAGGCTAGCATCCCAACACAAATTCGACTCGAATTGGGATGCTAGCATCCGGGATGCTTGCGTTAAATAGCATTAAATAATTACTCTTTTTCATTTTTTATATATTTTCTTCAAAAGACATAGGTGAACTATGTTGTTTTCTAGATTTTGCCAATCTATTATCCTTTCTTCACTAGCAATAAATGGAAAGTCTTTTTAAAATATTTTGGATCTTTTACGAATAATTTCAATACAAACAGTTTAACCAATTCATAATTTATCAACTTATTTGATTTTGAAATGATTTAAAACATTCATCAATAGAATAAGTTATATACCTACTTTCCAAATGCCGCCCTCTTGTGATGCCGCTTGATGCAGACGCCTCCCTGCTTCATAGTACCGTACGGCCCTGGAACGAAGCTTCTGGAATGGAAGTAGATGTGGAATATCCAATAAAATCCAATAAAAATAACGAATGGAGAATTTGTTGTTTACATTTTAGTATAAGATATCAGACAAGCCAAAGAAATAGAAGTAAAAAAGATGGGAATAAGTAGAAGAAAGCATCTATTTTATCCAACACGTACTTCTGCACCAATATTTTATTGAAACGTTTGGACCCAGCATTAGATTTATCCTAATCAATAATTTCAACGTCGTCCTTGTGTATTAATTATAGTTCGTCCATCAACCACTTGATATTATGATTATAATACTTATTTTTAGGAAGTTATCTTTGTTTTACAGACTAATCGTTTAAAGGTCGCATTTTTATTGTGCCGTTAGTACAAAAATAAAAAACAAGTATTTTTATCTTTGTGTTAATTGCTAATTATATAATAGAGAAGAAGGATGTTTTTATATATATGCAACGATTTCGATAAGACTACTAGGTACTATTCGAAGGATATTAAACCCGTTTAAAGATAAACATATCTGTAACTGTAACACAAACAAAATCGTTAGTTAATTGTAAAATAATGATTGTATTGTCCTTTGGGTGGTCTTCATCTCAATGGTGGCAAATGGTTTAAAACTATATCTACATGATCTTGGAATATTTTTACAATTTAGGTAATATAATTTAAGACTGTTTATAAACTTAATTTTCAAAAGACAGGAGTAAGCTATATTGTTTTCCATATAATATTTTTTATTCTTTATATCCCTTTTTCCAAAAGACATAGGTTAGGACCTATACCCTTTGGTAAGAATATGATAATATTATAATATTTACTAGATTTTTGGTTTCATAATTCCATGCTTTGAATTTAACTGTTACTGTTTGAATATTTTTATTACTGCACTTTGCCAGTTACGACAAACTTCTGGTAGATGCAGCCGGTAGAAAACATCCTGTAAGCCGGTGGGGAATATTTTCCGTCGGTTGTAAATTTTCTGAGCGATTGATTAAATTTTCTACTGGCTGGGGTCATCTTCCAGCCATGGAGGACAAACTTCCACCTAAAGTAACTTTTAGCCTTAATATCCTTTCAAAAGCTTGTAATTTTTTCAAAAGACATAGGTAAGCTGTGTCGCTCCTCATTTTTCTAAATATTGGCCTCCATTTTTTTTACGAGCTGGTTATTTTTTGAAAAGACATAGGTAAGCTATGCCGTTCCTCATTTTTCTGAATATTGTCCTCCATTTCTTTTACGAATTGGTTATTTTTTCAAAAGACATAGGTAAGCTATGTCGCTCCTCATTTTTCTGAATATTGTCCTCCATT
>CAJUYG010000684.1:38896-49872 GCA_910591675.1 Galerucella calmariensis | reverse complement strand
TACAACTTTCTTTTCATTACTGCCAAGCCATATATCGATGTCCCTCGTTTAAATTTCGCACAGAGGTTGATAATGTAATAGTCTTTTATATTCCATATCCAAAAATCGCTGACAAACGTTACGAGGGTTGAAAAGATTGAATATTGAGAAATTTAAAAAAAAAATAACAACTTTCTTTTTATTACTGAATTATTTTTCCTGCTTAAAATACGATTTGAATTTTGATTAAATGTCGAAACCTACATTTCTCGATCAACTGCTGTTGTAGCGCTTCGCTCTTTTTACAATGCTTAGGTCTCATGTCAACTGAACATTGGTGAAACCTTTGGAATTTTTTTTTAGAAACACATTCAATAACGTTGATGGCTTGAGAAGACAAAAGAAAAATGTGGGCGATGTAGCCGTGCTATTTGATGGAGACCGCTACATATACTATCTGATCACAAAAGATATGTTTTTCGAAAAACCAGAATATGAAATGATTTTCAAGACACTAACAGCGATGGAAGTCCACGCCACAAGCAATTTCGTGAAGATGATATCTTTACCAAAAATTGCATGTGGCAGGGACCGAAAATCCTGGCCTGTAGTGCTCGCGATGATCAGTTTCATATTCAAAGGAAGTGGAATAAGGATTACAATTTTTTATACATGAATTTTTTGGTTGGATAGTATGGTATAACGTCACAAACAAAATTTTTTATAACTGTGGATTAGGCCTATTGGGGGGAAACCACCTAAAAAAAAACGCATCGAATCCTCTACCTCCTGGGTGATGTGGAAACGAGGATATTTTTAAACTGACTTTTTTAAAAAGGCTTAATATTCAATTTTTTCGACCCTCGTAACGATTGTCAGCGATTTTTGAACATGAAATATGAAAGGCTACTACATTATCAACCTCTGTGCGAAATTTAATCGAGGGACATCGATATATGGCTTTGCAGTAATTAAAAAAAAATTGTTATTTTTTTTTAAATTTCTTAATATTCAATTTTTTCAACCCTCGTAACGTTTGTCAGCGATTTTTGAATATGGAATATAAAATACTATTACATTATCAACCTCTATGCGAAATTTAAACGAGGGACATCAATATATAGATAGATAGATATATTTATTCCACAAAATCACAATATAAAGTACAAAGCATGTAAAAATTCAATAAAATACACAGTGATTTTAGCCTAAGCGTTGGAAACAACAAAAAAAAGAGAAAAAAAAAGTTTTAGTTGAAATTTGTCAGAAAAAATTCTGAGATATTATAAAAAACATACTGATGTAGTAGTTGTTTAATTTTTCTTTTAAATTTTTTGTTTGTAAGATTTTTCAAATCTGAAGGTAAATGGTTATATACTTTAATACCTGAATATAAAGGGCCATTCCGAGTGCGACTATATTTATAGTTTGGAGGTATTATGTCTTGTTTTCGAGTGGGATATTTATGTCTGTCATTTGGGGTAAGAAGTTCATTTTGATGCTTGTGAATTAATAAAGAAGTTTTGTAAATATAAGTGTTTGTCATGGTCATTATTCTATTTTCTTTAAAGAATGATTTACAAGAAGTTCTAGATTTTAAGTTGAAAAGCGCTCTAATTGCTCTTTTTTGAGTCATGAATACGGAGCCTGCGGATACAGCAGTCCCCCAAAATTCAATACCATATTGCATTATACTATGAAATTGAGCAAAATAGACCGTTTTTGCTACAAATATGTTAGTATGTTGTTTTATTGCTCGCAATGCAAATACATATTTGCTAAGAGATTTATTCAGTTGATTTATATGAAAGTTCCAGTCAAGCTTGTTATCGATGTGTATGCCTAAGAATTTTATGTTGAGAGAAGAGGTGATAGTTTGTTGACCTATATTTATAGCAACTTCGTCAGAGTCTCGATATAGGTTAAAGGATATATTTTGAGTTTTGCCGATGTTCAATGCTAGTCTGTTAGCGAGAAACCAATCCGATACGCCTTGCATGACGTTAGTAGAAGAAAGTTGTTAAAGCGGGAAATATGAAAAAAATGTTCGTGGACTGTATCTATAATATTGGTTTTATAAATAAAATGTAACACATCATCAACGCAAAAAAAAGAGAAAAAAATACCTGAAGGCTCCTACCTGGTGAAGCTATATTATTCGCTGTCCGTATCCAGGCGCCTGGGATGGTTGAGGATATGTTCTGGCACACCTTTAATCACTCGATTTCTTTATTTTTAATATTTCACCGAAAGCGTTCGTTTACCGTGTGTGGCTTCTTGCTATACTGGCCATTGGGCATGTCGGCGTTTTCCTCAAACATGCGCCAATGATGTGTGTTACGCGGCAAAAATTTAAAAACTTAAAGTTTCCTTAACATTCACCCCACCAAAACGAATGTTTTTGAACAAGTGGAGTGCAAAGAAGAAAGAAAAAAAATTTGATAAAAAAAAAACAAACAAATATATATATATATTCTAATGCTTAAATCTACTAATACTTATATAAATATTGATACCTAACTAATTAAAGAGAAAATAAAAAATTAATTAATCGGTAAGGGGCAAATTTTAACCACAGGGCGTTGCATAACCCCATGGTTGGTTTTCAATGAGACCACACGAACCACATTGTCCCGACCAGGGTGTACATCAGTAACTCGAGCAAGTTCCCAATTTAGCGGAGACGTCTGTTCATCTTTAATTAAAACTAAAGCACCTTTAACGATAGGAGGTGAAGGTTCGGTCCATTTATATCTCTCTTGGAGAGAATGTACATATTCTTGTGACCAACGCTTCCAAAAATCACTCCGCATACGTTGCAGCAATTGCCATCGATTAAGTCTATTTAAAGACAAATGTGTTAGATCTACCTCAGGAATAGGACTGGTGAGCGGTTCAAGAATTAGAAAATGTCCTGGAGTCAGAGGTTGTAAATCATTTGGATCGCTACTAATCGCACATAACGGGCGTGAATTCAATAATGCTTCGATCTGGGACAACAGGGTGTAGAATTCTTCATATGATAGTCTCTGAGTACCTAAGACTCTATAAAAATGTGTTTTAAAGGATTTTACTCCCGCTTCAGCTAGTCCATTGAAATGTGGGCTACCTGGAGGGTTGAAATTCCAAGAAATGGATAATTTCTGCGCGATGGTTTTAGCCATGTTAAGGAGTTCATTGTTGGCACCCTTAAAATTTGTGCCCTGATCGCTGGTAATGGTGAGACATTTCCCACGTCGGGCGATAAAGCGTCTAAAGGCGGCTAAAAAAGTTTCGGAACTTAAATCTGAAGTAGCCTCTAAATGAATCGCCTTTGTGGATGTGCAAACAAAAACACAAACATAACCTTTGTAGGTTTTCCCACCTCTATGTTTACTCATTGAAAGTGAAAATGGACCAGCAAAATCAATACAAACTGATGAAAAAGGCTTGATTTGAGAAATTCTTATAGAGGGTAAATCAGCCATATATGGATTATAACACCTTGGTTTGCAACGAAAACATCGGATGCAGCTTGAAAGACATTTATAAATTGCACTACGTGGAGATAAAATCCAAAATTGCTGTAATAATAAATAGTGTAATGTTTTCAGACCTGGGTGAAAATGTTCCTGATGGACTGCTTCAATTATCAACTGAGTAAGTCTATGTGATTTTGGTAATAAAATAGGATGCTTAACATCAAATGAAAATTCTGAATTCCTGATTCTACCACCGACTCTAAGTAACCCAAAAGAGTCAATGAAAGGGGCGAGTTTCCTAAAAGGCTTAGGCAATAATTGATTATGTTCAATTTTAATAAAGATATCAGAAAATATATCACGTTGTACATATTTTATAATAATTTTAAAAGCATTATCTACATCCAAGATTCTTTGGGATTGAGATTGTAACCTTAAACTACGAATGAAAAGGAGAGAATACGCTACAATTCGCTTAATCTTATTTAAAGAGGAAAATCTACAAAAAAGGGAAAAAATGAAATTGTCAGAGGAAGTGCAGGCAGATAATATAACCATTTTCTCTTCCTGAGATATTTCAGATAAGTTTAACTTGTTGGTAGGTTGTGCAGGCCATGTATTGCTAGGCTGAGATAAAAATTCAGGACCTGACCACCAAATAGGAGTTTCTAAAAGTTGTGCTGGGGTTTGACCCCGACTAGCACAGTCAGCTGGATTCTGTGAAGATGGGACATAATGCCAAAGAGAGGGGGGAAGGATATCTTGAACATGACTGACTCTATTAGCTACAAATGTTTTCCATCTATGTGGAGATGAAGATAACCAAGCAAGAGTTACCATAGAATCTGTCCAAGCATAAATAGCATCAAAAACGACTAGATCACTATAGCTTTCTTTAACAAAGTGCATTAGATCGGCCAATAAAACGGAACCCATAAGTTCAAGCCTTGGTATAGATTGGGTTTTCAATGGGGATACTCGACATTTCGCACAAATTAAGAACGTTTTCACAATTCCTGACGATTCAAGGATACGAAAATAGACAACACTAGCATAGCCAACTTGTGAGGCGTCACAAAACCCATGTAGTTCAATCCGGAAAAGAGAACTGGAACCTACATGACGAGGAATTTTGATGTTAGCTAAGTTTGGCATTTCGATCTTAAATCTTGACCAGACATCCAGGATATCCTTCGAAGGAGGATCATCCCAAGAAACCTTGGATTCCCACAATTGTTGCAAAAGTCGTTTTGCAAGAAGAAGACATGGTGAAACAAATCCAAGTGGGTCAAAAATTCGACTTATTTCAGAAAGGATGCTCCGTTTTGTACAAGCCCGCTCAAAGGGGATATAGGTATAAGAAAAACAGTCTGTATTAGGATCCCATTTGAGTCCTAAAACTTTAATAAATGATGGCTCATCTTTATCAAAATTGCACGATTCTTGGCGATCAGAAAGACTTACTGCATCTAAAAGAGCAGGATAATTACTTGCCCATTTGCTCAATTGAAAACATCCTCGTTTCATGAGTTGAATTAATTCGCACTGAAGTGAAATGGCAGAACTTAAATCATTGCTTCCAAGCAAGCCATCATCTATGTAGAATTGATGATTAATCATTTGGGATGCTCGAGGAAAGAAAGATTGCTCTTGGGTGGCCAATTCTTTCAAAGTTCGTAGAGCTAAAAACGGAGAGCTCGAGATTCCATAGACTACAGCTCGCAAAAAAAATTCCTGAAGTGGCTCAGTGGGCTTAAAGCGCCAAAGAATTCTTTGATAATTCCAAAACTGAGGTTGAACGTTAATTTGTCTGTACATTTGCTTTATATCGCAAACAAACACATGAGAAAAAAATCGAAATCTTGAAAGAATCGTGGAAATATCACCTTGAAGTTTTGGGCCAACTAAAAGAGAGTCATTGAGTGAAACACCCTGTACATCACGCAAACTCGCATCGAACACAACTCGAATTTTGGAAATTATTTGAGAACCCAAAAGTTGCTCTTTAAAGACGGGATGATGGGGTATGTAATAAGCAGATGAAGATTTATAATCACTCAGTGGGACCGGAACCATATGTCCACTGTCAAGATAATCTTGCATAAACTCACAGTATTTGATGTGTAATTCAAACGATTTTGAAAATCTATTCTCTAGCATTGAAAATCTCCGATGTGCTTGTGTGTAAGTATCAATAAAACTGGGAAAAGATTGACGAAATGGTAAAGGTACCGAAAACCGTCCAGAAGATTCTCGAAAAGTGGAAGTCTTATAAATTTCTTCGCATTTATTATCTTCCGGGGATGCATGAGTAGGTTTGACAACCTGTTCGACCTCCCAAAACCTTTGCAATTGTATATCAAGATTTATATCCAAAGATGCATGACAACTTAAAGAGTAATTATTTGAGACATGCGTGCAGTTTGTGCGACCTTGAAGAATATAACCAAAGACAGTTTCTAAAGCGACAGGTTGATCAGGATTTCCCAATATACGACCTGATTTCAAAATTAAAGGTATTAATTCAGCTCCAAGAATCATATCCAGGGGTCCGGGAATATGAAATTTACTATCCGCCAAGTTTAAGTTTTGAATATATGTCAATTCTGCAGGATTAATGAAGACTTTCGGCTGGTCAGAACAAACTTGAGGTATAATAATTGCTTCGAATGAAAAAACTGGATTTTCTTCACCACATGGTTTAATGATACAATGTGCTGTGCCTCGATTTGTAAAGGTAGTCATTCCATTGAGGCCTTCAATGGGAATAGAGCAATGTTTGCGAGAAAGCCCAAGTCTTCTTATACATTTTTCAGATATAAAATTAGCCATGGAGCCTGTGTCTAGTAAAACACGAATTTTTTGAAAATGACCACGAATGTCCTTAATCTGCACTTCACACGTGGATAATAAAACCGTAGATTGTGGTAAAGTTAAAGCATTTGTAATACAATGACCATTTGTATTCGAAGAGCTAGAATTGTCACTAGAAATATTCGGGACATTGTCAGAAGAGGAAATAGAATTATTTATTTGATTAGAATTAGATGAATTTTTTGGAAAATGTAACACTGTATGATGAGGAAATCGACAAATTTTACATCTTTGTGTGGATGAACACATTTTAATAGAATGAGGAGATACTAAACAGTTGACGCATAACTGGTGCTGCTTAGCAAAAGAAAATCTCTCTTGTGGCATCTTAGCCAAAAATGATTGACATTTATACAGTGGGTGAAAAGAGGAGCATAAGATACATTTAATGTTACTACTGCTTTGCTGTGTATTTGCAACAAATGTAGATGTTGAAGGTTTGTTATAATGTTTCGAGCTAGAAACCTTGTTTTTAGATTTATCTACATAGGTAGATGAAGTAGTAATTGAAAATTGAACTGATTCCAAAGCGATACAATGTCTTTCTAAGAATGTTATTAATTGTCTGTAAGTAGGCAATTCTGAATTTAAACTATTTTCAAGTTCA
This sequence comes from Galerucella calmariensis, assembly GCA_910591675.1. NCBI lineage: Eukaryota > Metazoa > Arthropoda > Insecta > Coleoptera > Chrysomelidae > Galerucella > Galerucella calmariensis. Next base: position 42,951 of record CAJUYG010000684.1, on the reverse strand, counting down.
AAATCTGTTCTAGTTTTAGTATCAAGTTTATTTATAAGCATATTGAACAACAAAAATTCCCATTGATCAACTGGAAATTTAAGAGCTCGAAAAGACGCTACATTTTCAGAAAATGTATTTAAAAGTTTCCTTAGCTCCCTAGAAGTAGGAGTTTGAATTGAAGCTGCATTCGAAAGTTCATTATAATAGTGAGTAGCTAGAATCCGTTTGTTTTGGTATCGTTTCTCCAGCGTTTCATATGCTATAAGATAATTTGCATCAGTAAGGGGAATACCCTTAACTGAAGCTAAGGGTTCTTTGTCCAGTGACGTGAGCAAATATTGGAATTTTTCAGCGTCGGACAAATCAGTATTGTTATGGATGAGCGTATTGAACAGATCATAGAAAGAAGACCAGTTTTTAAAATCTCCGTCGAATGTAGGTAAGTTAATTTTTGGAAGCTTTGCTACAAACCGTTGATGTGAAGAGGATCTATTTAAATTGGTCACCGAATTATTGGCTGCATCCGATATTAAAAAATCATGCTTAATGGATTTAGCACTGTAAAAGGCTTTATCTGCTGAACTACGCATTGTATCGTAGGCTACGAAATCATCATCACTAACTAGAGATATGACAGTATTATGGGCGGCTTGGAAGTCATTATATATATCGTCGAGAGCTTCGGCTCTAGCTAAGAAAATTGATCTCAAAGATTCATCGTGTAATGCATCAAGACCTGCTTGATGAGTCTCTTCTAATCTTTTGTGAGCGAGCGTGCGATTTAAATTCGCTCTTGTTAATTTATCTGAAGTTGGAGCCATTACAAATATGAATAATTAATTGTGGAAAATAATAAACAAGACAATTACCAAAAACACCTGCCTAGGTCAATGTGGTTCCTGTATGCCAAGAAAAAGTTGGTACGAAAAAAATAATTATTAAGGATTAGAAAAATTATTTAAATTTTAACTAAACTTTGAAATTCACCAAACTAAGAATGCAAAATCTACTGTTGAATTTGGTTTTAATATTAATATTTAACGAACGGTGAACTTATAATCGAATAACATTTAGTGGAATAAATCAAGGTAGAAATTATTTATCTACGTAAAAATGAAGGTCAACCGGCGAACGAGTTTAAAAATGTACCGATAAAATGTTAGTAATAAGAAAAAGGAAGAAAAAAATAATTAGGTATATTAGGTATACTCAATCCGTGGGAGAAGGGCCAATGTTAAAGCGGGAAATATGAAAAAAATGTTCGTGGACTGTATCTATAATATTGGTTTTATAAATAAAATGTAACACATCATCAACGCAAAAAAAAGAGAAAAAAATACCTGAAGGCTCCTACCTGGTGAAGCTATATTATTCGCTGTCCGTATCCAGGCGCCTGGGATGGTTGAGGATATGTTCTGGCACACCTTTAATCACTCGATTTCTTTATTTTTAATATTTCACCGAAAGCGTTCGTTTACCGTGTGTGGCTTCTTGCTATACTGGCCATTGGGCATGTCGGCGTTTTCCTCAAACATGCGCCAATGATGTGTGTTACGCGGCAAAAATTTAAAAACTTAAAGTTTCCTTAACAAAAGTAATAGAGAATCTTTGTTTATTCCGCTGACAATTATACTGGTATCATCGGCAAAAAGAGAAAAATAAGCATTGGGAAAATTTACAACCAAATCATTGATATATATAAGAAATAATGTTGGTCCCAAGATAGACCCTTGAGGAACTCCGCATTGAACATCGACGCAACTCGAGTAGTATTGATCGCACCTGTTATTGACGGTATGATTAATTCGTACGCACATTTTACGGTTCGATAAGTAGGACTCGAACCAATTATGTGGTGCACCTCGAATACCATAATAATACAACTTTTATAATAACAATTTATGGTCAACGCAGTCAAAGGCTTTTGACAAGTCACAAAATATACCTAACGGATATTGTTTAAGTTCTAAGATTCCATGTAACTTCTCAATTAGAGCAAATGTTGCATCAGTGGTACTAAGATCCTCTCTAAAGCCAAATTGACATTGAGTGAGTATTTTGTATTTATTTAAATAAGAAATTAATTGCTTGTTTACACACCATTCTAATAATTTTGAAATAGATGATAATAAGGAAACACCACGATAATTGCCCGGATCAAACTTATCACCCTTTTTGTGTAAAGGTATGACTACTGATTTCTTAAAAGCATTAGGAAAAATTCCATTGACGAGCGACAGGTTAAACAAATAGGTTAAAGGTTCTTTTAAAATATCAACATTTTCTTTTATTAATGTAATTGGGATATTGTCTAATCCTGAAGATTTTTTTGGTTTCTGGGCCAAAATGCTTTCTGAAATATCACTTTCTGTCAAAGGATTTAAAAAAAGGGAGCTCGCATTATTTATTTCCATTTGCTGCAGGTAGTTATAGCTACTATTTTTGCTTTGGCCCAGGGGAATTGTTTTGTTGTAAATTTGTTGAAAGTGGAGGTTAAATTTTTCAGCAATTTCGTTAGGGTTCGTTATAAAAATATCGTCTATTTTTAGACATAAATTTTCCATAGTACTATGGTCTTTTTTTTCAAAATGTGAAACTAGTTCCCAAGTTGTCTTCGACTTGTTGTTCGATGACATTATCAAATTTTGAAAGTAGATGTTTTTTGCTATTTTTATCGTTGTAGTTAATACCTGACAATATTTTTTAACATATCGCAATATAGCATCATTTCTTGTAATTTTTTTGATTTGCAATAAGAATCTTTTATTTTTTGAAGACTGTTTTATTCCTGGAGTTAACCATCCTTTATATTGTTTTTTATTATTTATTTTTTTACATTTTACAGGAAATGATTTTTCAAAACAGAAACTAATTGTTTCTTCTAAGAAAGTAAATGCTTCATGTTGGTCAGTCTTTCTATAAATTTCATTTAGAGTAGAATTTTGTAAATATTGTGTGAATTGTAAATTATTAGACTCACAAAACGATCTTCGTAATTGGTATTGATTATGAGTAATGGGCCTTTCCATATTCATATTCATATGGCTTTGCAGTAATAAAAAGAAAGTTGTAATTTTTTTTTAAATTTCTTAATATTCAATTTTTTCGACCCTCCTAACGCTTGTCAGCGAATTTTGAACATGAAATATGAAAGGCTATTACATTATCAACCTCTGTGCGGAATTTAAACGAGGGACATCGATATATGGCTTGGCAGTAATGAAAAGAAAGTTGTAATTTTTTTTAAAATTTCTTAATATTCAATTTTTCCAACCCTCGTAACGTTTGTCAGCGATTTTTGGATATGGAATATAAAAGGCTATTACATTATCAACCTCTGTGCGAAATTTAAACAAGGGACATCGATATATGGCTTTGCAGTAATAAAAAGAAAGTTGCAATTTTTTTCAAAAATGCCTATTATTTAATTTTTTCGACCCTCGTAACGTTTGTCAGCAATTTTTGGATATAGAGTATGAAAGGCTATTACATTATCAACCTCTGTGCGAAATTTAAACGAGGGACATCGATATATGTCTTTGCAGTAATAAAAAGAAAGTTGTTATTTTTTTTTTAAATTTCTCAATATTCAATTTTTCCAACCCTCGTAACGTTTGTCAGCGAATTTTGAACATAAATTATAAAAGACTATTACATTATCAACCTATGTGCGAAATTTAAACGAGGTACATCGTTATATGACTTTGCAGTAATACAAAGAAATTTGTAATTTTTTTTAAAATGCCTTAATATTCAATTTTTTCGACCCTCGTAACGTTTGTCAGCGATTTTTGGATATAGAGTATAAAAGACTATTACATTATCAACCTCTGTGCGAAATTTAAACGAGGGACATCGATATATGGCTTGGCAGTAATGAAAAGGAAGTTGTTATTTTTTTTTAAATTGTTTAATATTCAATTTTTCCAACCCTCGTAACGTTTGTCAATGATTTTTGGATATGGAATATAAAAGGCTATTACATTATCAACCTCTGTGCGAAATTTAAACGAGGGACATCGATATATGGCTTTGCAGTAATAAAAAGAAAGTTGTAATTTTTTTTAAATTTC
>CAJUYG010000684.1:7041-30641 GCA_910591675.1 Galerucella calmariensis | reverse complement strand
TATTAATAAGGTATGCGATATTCAATGGAATCTATGCTTTATCATTGTCATTATAATGTGACAGTATGTCAATTAATTTATATAGAAATACATTTCTAATATACAAAAATTATATAATCTAATAAAATAATCATTTCAATTAAAAAAATACTTAATTTTCGGATATTCCCCGAAAAAATATTTATTTTAAACCCAAACCTCGTTTAAAATTAATTATACTTTGATATAAATAGTGATAAAGGTTCTATCGAATGTTTTTTTAGTAATTATACAGGTTGTCACAGTGAAAACCTTTGGATTGTTAACCACTTCTTACATGATTTTGACATCTACTTGCTTCCGACACCCTGTATGTGAATTTTTATTTCATTTACCCACTTACTACTACCACAGTTTTAATAAATAATTTCCATTAATTATCAAGAGAAATTTCTGAATTAAAAGATGTTAGTTACCGACAAAGTGATCATGTTGAACCTTAAGCGTTTTAACATAATAATAAAATAAAATAAATTACATCAACGTTGACTGTCACTTTCCGGTTGATCTGATTCAGCTCTACTACTCGACTCAATTGCCAATGTTCGATTTTCCAGCGAGTCCGTATACGCACATGCATCAAGAACTATTTGGTTAAATGCTTCTGGCTTATCAGCATACACGTAATGACCCGCGCCGGTGACCACCTGAAATAAAGAATCTTTTAAAACTATGCATTGATGAGGATGATGATAAAACATCAAACATACTTGAACCTAAAAAGAAACTCCTGGTCAAAAAAACCCTGACCAATGAAATATTAAACCCAATCATATACAGAATCAAGAAACAGGACACATTGACTTCTAATACGAAGCATTGACTTATACTACAGAAACCTCTGGATCTAAAGCACCCAAGAGATGATTTATCGAAGAATCTTATTGTGAAAAGACATTTGACAGTGAAAATAACTTCTCAAAATAATAACTATACTTTCTTCAATTTAAATTTAATCGGATACTCACTTGTAGCTTAACGACAGATTTGCTACGTTTATTTTTAATAATTTCTCCCGCAGAATGATCAATCCAAGATCGAGAACCATATAAAAGAGTTATAGGTATCGATGGGTTCAGATTATCCATTCGTTTTACCATTGGATTTTTTGCCCAACCAAAATCTGCCATCATTGCGTGATAAGCGCCTTCACCGCTGCTTAAAATAATTTCGATATTAATTTGTTAAAATCTTATTTTGGTAACAATCAAATACATCAGTAGTAAAGTAGTTTCCAATACAAAATATTCAACCTTCTAAAATCTATATAAGGTTTTAATAAATTGTACTAACCTGGGATATTGACAGTTACATTGGTATATATACTCTGAAATAAGGTTAGGATCATCCAGTGCTGCAGCATACTTCTTTGATATATCTGGCCTTATTGTGTTAATGAACCAAGGTCCTGTAAAATTAATGTTTACATCATTTTTTTTAATTACGACCAGTCGAATTATTATTATTATTATAGACAGAAATTTAAAAACCTTAATTACTCTTGATAACGCTAGCTGAAACGCTAACATTGAAATAAAAATATAAAAAATATTGTGGTTCAATTTCCCAAAAAGATTAACAAAAAGAACAATGAATACACTTCCTCTTTTACAGATACAATACCCACGACAATGTATTTGGTTATCTTTTAAAGATATTTTATTGGTTTGTGCCAACAATCTGACTTTACGACACAATAATAATATATAACCCATATTTACAAAAAAAAATCCCAATTATTTCAAACTTTCATATTTATTCTATATAATAGATAACCTTTTCATATGCAAAAAAACATCAAATTGTTTCCAAACAAATGACCTTCACAAACACGTGCCTGAGGCTATTTTTATTTCTTTACTCAACACGTTCAATAATTGTTGTTTACTTCAATCAAGTCTCTATTATTACAAGTATTTTTCACATTTTTTTTTTGGTTATTAGTACCTACAGTTTTTTTCATTTGTTTTCAGGTACAAAAACTTTATTTACATGACTCTATTCTCCATCATGTTTATGTTGAAAACCCTACTCCAAATCTAATGAATTCCTTATCAACATTTTTTCTAAAAACCACTTGCCTGCCAATATTATTAGTCACAAATCAGGCTTTGGCCAAAAAAGAGGTCAACAGATAAGAAACGAATCTGCAGAAGCAAACTTTTAAATTAGTGGTCATATCATCACATTTGTGTCTCTTTCTTATGGTCTTTACAGATTACAGATTTACAAATTAGATTTAAGTTTGTTGGTGAAGTGGGTTGAAATTATTTTTTTTTAAATGATCACCTGTATATTTGTGAGAAATAACTACTTATCAAACAATATTGGATGTTATTAAAATGGGTAATGTTAGGCAAACCAAACATTATTTACTTTTCCGTCGACCGTGTATCAACCATATACTATTAACGTTCTCAAACTTAGGACAAAATCATACATTAATGACCCCCATTACTGCATGATTTACATTAATCAACGATTTCTCTGTAGGCAACCCAACGCACATCTTATATATTATATTTATATTGACATTTACCTATGGTGTAGGCAACCAAACATACATTTCAGTGTCATTGTTCATTTTTGACAATGACAGAGAAATATTTTCATTTTTTAAATATTGAGAAAAACGAATAGAACTTATACAGTCGACGGAAAAGCTTTGTAACTAACATGAATATTAAAAGGGCAATTAACAATCTCGTTAAATTATCTCGATTGTTAATGGCCCTCATTAATACACTTGTTGGTTAAATAACTATTAATTATTGAGCAATTCAAATGTAGCGTTAATTCTGATAATAATTAAAACTATCGCTGAAGGCAGGGCCGCACTAGGGGTGGGTGCGAAGGGGCAATAAAAATATTATAGGATGACTTAGTTGATATACAGGAAAACTATATAAATCTAATTTTTCTATCCCTTGGGATCCGTTTTTTCTGATGGATAAAATGTTAGGTCTTGTACCCCAACAATGCTTGAACAAAATATCAGGATGATCAGTTGAATTGTGAATGTGACAGTGTAAAATACTAAGTCACATTCACATTTATAATATAAGTAAAGATACATCAACTTATTGTATTAAATTTTCAATTATTTAGAGATTATTTCATGACTAATCAGTTGGACCTGAACAATATTTTCAATATGAGTAAATTAACATGTTTGATATTAGATAAGATAATAAAAATCACATTGAGATCTACATTAATTGCATCAATATAAAATCCACAAAAATGGGTTTACAAAGTTGATTTTGTATCAAGATGCACAGTAATTCTTGATAAATTCCTATTAGATTGTTCTGGAATATAATAATACCTAATAATTGTTAGAAAAAGCAAGAAAAGGCAAGAGTGAAAGCTGATAATTTGTTTGTTTCATCAGAATGTTCAAAAGTTTTTGAAGAAAAGCTCTGCACTTGTAACAGACACAATGTAACAAGAATTAAACTATTAAAGACAACAAAAAATGATTCTGTTTTTTGTGATAATCTTTTCGTAAAATATGCCTTTGAAACTGAATGAGTCTATCACATTACATACAACTTTCTGTAATAAATTAAAAAACTAAATGTTAAGGTATATTCACCTAATGGTCCAGCTACTCGAATTCCTGCTAATGGGTTAAAGGGTTTCATAATTGTAACTACAGTTTTAATCCATAGTGGTACATTTTTGTATTCTTTTGGACGTTCTGGAAATCCCCACGGATCAGCAAGAATAAGATTTTTAACTTTATTAGGATAGGAAATAGCATACGAAGTTGCTAGGAATCCTCCCATGCTATGTCCAAGAAGAATAATTTCTTTTAATTTCAGTTCTTTACGCCATTCTTCTATGGATTTAATCATTTGATTTTCAGCTTCTGTACTTGATGAACTGAATGGAGGTCGGCTGGAACGACCAAAACCTAAAAAACATTTAATAAACATTCTTAATCTTTTTGTCAATTATTTTGGGAAATGTATACACCACAAGGAACATACAAAAGATAAGCATTGTTTAAGTGCTTTAAAGGTTTTTTTGCAGCAATTTTAATTTCCTACCAAAGTTATTCAAGCAAGAAATTGAATTATTGGATGAATTAAGGTTCTAATTCTGCAGTAATCTCAATTATTGTATTTATTCAATAGTTATAGTTACCCAATACATCAAATGCATATACCGGTCTTGTAGCTGCAAAAGCATCTAGATTAAGACACCATAAAGCCACACCAGATCCTAATCCATGAATTAGTACTATTGGCGTTTTTTGAGACTCAGTATTGAAAGAAATTGTCCATATTTTATCAGCAGGTCCTACCACAGGGCCAACATCCACAAAAAAACTTTTGTGAGGAGTTTTTACAACTAAAAATGTACACACAATTAAATTACAAATTAATATTATCTATGTGAAATATATAAAGAAAATATAACATAACACAAAGGACTTTACAAATCTTACCTTTATAGTTATTTGGAATTTTCAAATATAAATTTGGTTTTTTCTTATAATCTAACAAAAACATTACTATATAGGTACTCATTTGGGTTATATAAACATATGATAGAAAGTAAATGAGCAACAAATTTGGTAGAAATATAAGAAAAAAGAAAAGCACAAAGAAATTCTTCAAAGTTGGATTAGGTATTCTCTAGAAATTACTGAGAAATTGTAATAGGTACTAAAAAATTATGACAAAAGAATAAATCAAAACCAGTTATGGCAAACATACTTGTTTTCTTACAATGCCAATTTTTTTTTCAAAAGTGTTTTACAAAACAAGACATTAACAATCATTGGATTACGAAACCCTGTTTATTCAATAAAATGAAATTGTTCAAACAATATTTCAAAACATATAAAATGGGACAAACAAACATTAGATATATTTAGATTTGAGATTGGGGTTAACATTACTTGTCCCCAGTCAAGTTATTTGTTTCAAGTGAATGTTTAATTGTCTTTTTGACTGATCATGGAGGTTTTATCCTTCCATCAAATTACTACAAAAAGGGTACTTACTACTTAGAATACGTTTTTCTAGAGATCTTAACATACTTTCTGAGAATTTATTCCATGATAACCAATTTGGGCTAACCCAGCTGTAACAGAAATTTTACATTTTTGTATTTTAGGTTAAACTTGCATAATAGTAGGTATTCAAGTCTATTTATAGTTACCTTAATACTGTAATGGCAATACCATAATACACTTTTGATATCACATTTAAAAAAGGAGTACATAATAAATATAATACTTTACTTAACAACCGCATCTTCAACAAGTTATCTATATATTATAGAATATACAATTTTAACATGAAACGTACATTTATGCCTATTTAATAATTAATAAAATTTCACCTATTTTCATCACATATTTCAGATTCACTTTCAATATCCTGTTCCAACATGTCGTTTCCTTTCTCTATCTGTCGATTTAGATTTCTCCAAACATACTATGAGAAGTTATTCATTTGATACGATACGAATAAATAAATGTATATTATAAATATTGATAACTGGTTGAAGATCAGCGCGTGTAGGAATTAGTCATCACGTTTTGTTCTTTATCATTATTTTTAATTTATAGATAGATAAAATACAAAAACAATCTTTGAACCTTTGCCTTGGCAAAAATAAGTCCAATATTTATACAGTGTGAAAACATAAAAAAAATTACAGCACGCCCCACATATTAGGCAACACTCATCTCATTTTATTATGACTAAACTTCCATTGCTCGGTATTTATTTAAGCACTTATTTGACATCATATTAAATTAATATTTATTATGTAATGGGTGCCACATTAGGAATTTATTACATAAACGCACAAAATGTGACGATATTTTTTCATTATTATATCGATGCAATCACGTGACACACAGAAGTGTTCCTCTATGGTCTAACATCGATAACCTAGTACTAAGTCTATCGGGGGGCGAATTCTCGGGCCAGGGCTTCAATAAAAAACACATGTTTTGTCATTTCGCTTGGTTACTCTGTTACTTCGGCGACAAGTACAAAGATCTCTTCTTTCGGGAGAGCTGTTTCCTAGCCCCGAGAATCGGCTCACTGGAGTCTCCACTCAATTACCTAGAGGCGGCAAAACAAACCAATTAACATCTACTCACTAATTCAACGAATTGCCAGAGTTCCACCATATAAAAAGAACAGAAGTCCCATCACATTTTGGCTACCAGAATTTTTTTATGGAAGTAATACAATATTTACAAAAAAATTTATTCTTAGTGCATAATTTTAATAACAAATAATTTTTTAATGAGTAGAATCACATTTATGGCTATAAAAGCATTTTCATATGTTACCAAGTATGTGCTGACGTCTACACAAAATATCAATGAAATTATACTTTTTACTGATATTTCCAGAGTATCAGGTACCTATAAATAATGGAAAACGACACATTAATTAGAAAAATGTTTGTGTATTGTTCCCATCTAGTTAAATTCATAATCCTGAACTTATTCGGGTGAAAATAAAATATCTGATTAATTAATTAATTTATAACTTCTATCGTTCTGATGAGGCAACTTGTTTTAGTGGACCTTCTAAATATAGAGCCAAAGCCATTGCTTTCTGTTTCAACATTCCAAAACCAACAGCACTTTTTGCATATAAGCATAGCAGTACATTGGCTACTTGAGTTATTGCTATTCTACCTTCCTGACACTCCATAAGAACTATTTGGGGATGATCTTCTCTAAATACATTTCGCCCATTTTTTTCATAAGCACTCCAAATATTGCTAGCTATTGCTGCAGTTACTCTTGCATCTTTATCCCCATAACCACTGTAAGCCAAGAGAGATCCTTCAGTATTTAGCAATCTGAAAATAAGAATTATAATTGAGTAAAAAGAAATATCATTAATTTTGAACGAGTAAAACAAATTTACTAATAAAAACTATTTACAAAGTTGTTTCTACTCCACCAGTATTAGCTTGGCTCAATACTTGAGTTAATGCTTTTGGTTTCAACATAGTTGTTTATTTTTAATTTTTTTCTATAGACTCCAATATTTAAATCAAAAATGCAAAAACAACGAACTGTCTTTAATTAGTTTAATCTGTTATTTCTCTTTTCTCTACTACGACCACTACAATAATAAATATAATAAACAAATTGAGAGAAAAGAGAAAATGAGAGAAAAGCATAAAAATACTACTAAAATTATGTCAAATGTCAAAGGCAATGACAGTCCATAGATAACCTTTGACAGTCACAGTGATGACAGCTTATAGGCATTTTCTCGTTCGAATAAAAAATTAGAACTGTGACATTTTTTGTCGCATGTGAGATTGTACTTTTTTGTGGTATAAAATCTTGATTGACAAAAATATTATAAGTAATGTCACTGTTTGAGAATAGATCCCCAGTTCTGAAATGGGAGCATTTTTGCTGAACTTTGTATATTCCTTTGTATATTTCCATTTATTTATCTTATTGCTGCTGACAGATCTGTTCGGTGTATGCATGCTATAATTCTATGGCATACAGAGTACATGCACTTATCTCACTCGACTTGGTATAGAACTAGAAACTAGAGTACAAATGGAACAAGGCTTTCTCCAAGAGTAAGGAGAAAATTAAGCGTAACCGTACACATGCGCAATAGTGTTGTTCTACACTCTAACTTTATTTATTTATTTATAATTATTTTTTATAAAAACATTGTAGGTAAAATTTGTTCAATTATTAATGAGTTTTTTTATGAAATCTGGAATTTTCAAGTATCTTATTGTATGAAGCATATTTAAGTATAGGATAATAAATATTTCGTGAGATACTGCTTCAAAATACCTACCTATTATTTATTAATAATATTCTCCGATTTCCTACTACTATCTCTTGTGAAAGTTGGGATTAGTTATCGCATATTAATATTTAACCTTTTATAAACTCGATCGATATGCTGGGATCTGCAAAAATTTTGAAAATTTTTAATTTCTAACTTAAGAGCCTATAGTTCGATAAGGAAGAGAGGAAGGCACTTATAAAAATCAATATACTTTCAATTGATTTTTTAAAACATACTGTATAAATACCTACATCAACATTTTTTGATCTAATTTTAGAAAAAAAATTATTTAAACAGGTCAGTGAGTACCTATGACCCCTTGAAACCTCTCTCTACGTTAAATCAAACCATTTACAAACTTTGTCACACATTTATGAATAAAAACAATACCCATTAACCCGTTAGAAAAATAAACAGCGCAAGTATATGAACTCTAAAAACAACTAAAATCACACCGAAAATAATCAAGATATATTCTTCTTCCCTTTTCACATATTCTATAACGATTCCGGAGGGCTTTAGGGGTTAGCGTGCGCGCGCGCGAATTTTCCGATGTGGAAATATAGATTTTCCAAACATGAAGAAGTGACAGACAGTCGGTATCATGTCTGAAAGGTGTAGCAACCCTTTGAAGAGGTGAGTCACCTTTGGTTTATTAACAAGAAAATTTACTTGATGTTAAGTTTGTAGTTACATTTATCACTTATTTTATATTTAAATTCAATGGTAATGTTTTATTTGTATAACAGTGAACAAAGATATGAAAAAATTGTTGCATGTAGGTGATAATATTTTGTAAATCATCTAGTTCTTCAGACTGTTAAATAGAAAATAGTGTTATGATGAAGTTTTACTTCTCCCGGTGGTAGTTTAAGGAATATTTAGTGTTAATTTGTTCTTTTTTTACCACAGTAAAACAAAAGTAGTAGGTATTTTCTTTCTTTTTATGTAGATATATTTGGAGCATTTTTAAATGGAGATATAAAGATTGTTAATAATTTATTTACGTATATATTTATTTTTCCATATAAGAAAAGCTTTTAAAAGATACAAAATTATTATAATTAACTATATTATAAAAATTGAATTACCTTGAAATTATTTTTTCACTTATTTTTTTGGGAATCAAACCACAATAATGTTTTTATATTTTTTATTTCGACGTTTCGGTAGCGTTCTATAGCTACCGTTGTCAAGATTAATAAGTAATTAAATAATTTTTGGTCCCTATCTGCCTAGTTGTCATATTTTTTCGTTGTGTCAGATAGGGAATAGTATACATATTAAGTATTAAGAACGGTAAGGGTTGTTTACCGGTCGACAGCTACGCTACGCTCAGCCTCCAATTTTGCTGGAGACCGGTATTACCCTTAACGTTCGAGATGCTTATACCATTTTTTGCGCGATCGTATTAAAATAAATTTCAAATAAAATAATTTATTCTTCGAAATGAACGAAATGTCAAAAGTGACATTTATACTTCTCGATGAGTTTAAAATATAATTTGCATTTTGGTGAAATTGTTTTTATGAAGCTATTTATTACTTTTTATATCGTTCGGTTCTGTTCATTAGAAAAATATAAATCTTCTTATTTTTTTGTTCCTCTTGTGCAATGAATGAAGTAATATATTATTTAGGACCACTTAAATGTATGTAGGGCTAAGACATCGGTAAGTAATTTACTTACCGACGTCTGAAGAACGGTAAGTGAATCACTTACCGACGTGTTAGACTTAGAAACCAGTAAACACAACCTACCGTCCTGACAACCGATGCTGTACCTATAGTATATTAAGTATCAAGAACGGTAAGGGTTGTTTACCGGTCGACAGCAATGTTTGGAGGCTGAGCGTAGCGAAGCCTCCAATTTTGCTGGAGACCGGTATTACCCTTAACGTTCGAAATGCTTATACCATTTTTTGCGCGATCGTATTGAAATATTCGAATTTCGAATAAAAGAATTTAAATTTCTTCGAAATGAACGAAATGTCAAAAGTGACATTTATACTTCTCGATCAGTTAAAAATATAATTTGCATTTTGGTAAGCAAATCACTTACCGACGTGTTAGACTTAGAAACCAGTAAACACAACTTACCAACCTGACAACCGATGCTGTAAATAAACAAAAAAGACCGATCGCGCAAAAAATAAACAAAAACGATGAATCGCGCAAAAACATTATTAATTATTAATCTTGACAACGGTAGCTGCAACGCTACCGAAACGTCGAAATAAAAAATATAAAAACATTTTTGTGGTTTGATTCCCAAAAAAATAAGAGAAAAGAGAATAACTAATGCCATAAGGAACGTACAGAAGATATCTTGAAATTATTACCTTTTCCAAACCAAAGGTACACTATAACTAGTGGTATCTTAAATACCGTTATTTCCCTTTTAACATTTTGGACAGTTTATATGATTGAATGTTTAAGAACATTAATAAACTTCATTTCACTTTCCTTATCACTTATCTGGCCCCTGCGATGCCTAATATTTCGATAGTCATCGGCTCCGATGGTTTTTTTAACCAGGAGTTTGCTGTGTTCCTGTTTCAGCACGTGGCTCCAGTACATCTGATGTTTAGTTTGAATCCGCCGAGATGCACAACCCTCTGCAGCTGTTTCAGAGCCTAGGTCGTTTCATTGCCTAAGAGCTAGGAGTTTTTGTAGGCAGTCCCAGACCAGTCTAGATCTGATCTGGGGACTTGCTGCCTGTCTATCTGAGAGTATAATGATCTTTTGATGTTTATTTGCAAACACGTGTCGATATCGTAGATTTCTGCCTGGAATACGGATGGAAGGCTTTCCAACGCAGCGTAGACATTTCATCTGGGTCTAGCTGCTTCAGTATAACTGAACCTTTACTCTATACCCGATATTGTTCTCTCTTTATTGAATAAAACCTTACAGTTTTTATAAATGATAAATTTGATGAGGTGGATAATTGGTCTTTTTAACTGCGACGTTTTCTGATCTATTTTGCTTCTCTGAATCCATATTACATTCCACAGCCCAATATTTTTATGTAGCTAACCATCCTTGTGACTGCACCTTCAAGTAGTTACGTAAGAATCAGTTTTCAATTAATTCATTCGATTGGGTTGTGCTCAACAGCATTTGAACTGAATCTTTGAACCATTTTCCCATTCCAGAAGGTTCGTCTCTTTTATATAGGCCAATAGTTTGACTGGAGGGTTTTTAGAAGTTGTATTATTTCCTCTCCAAAGTGCTTCTGTCTGAACCCTTTTAAGCTCTGGCAGAAGCAAAGTATGTGAATAGGAGTGAGAGTTCACAGTTTGTGCACATATGCTGACTAACTTTGCCCATTTTGTGCAGATGCTTCCTCAGAGTGCAGTGTTCAGTCACAAGGTCTTTCTTCCTACCTTCTTTAGCTAACTGGTGAGCCATTTCATTACCTGCAATCCCTTTATATGCCGGTACCCACAATAGACGCTTTGTTGTCTCTTACCAGCCTGAAAAGGGATTCCTAACAGTTTTTCAGCATCAGCATCGGCGAACCAGATTATTTCTCTGGAATTACCTTGGTGCATCACCTGCTTCCTAGATGGGATGATAATAATAATATCATTTATTTATCATAGATAATACACAAATCATTATAATATTAGAGTCAAATAATTACATCCTTTCAACATCTGTACTATAAATAAGTTAAGACAAAACCACAATATGAAATAACCAAATAAAAAAAAAGAAATAAAATAAAATAAAATAAAATAAAAGTTATTACATTGAAACCGGTTACTTACAGGAGCTAGCTGTTTCGTTTTACGTAATTGGTAAGGGTTCTCTTAAAGCTACTTAAACTCTTGATAGATTTAATTTCATGAGGTAGATTATTGAACTGAACCAATCCTTTATGGTACAAACTGTTCATTGAATTAGTCGTTCTATTAGTAGTAACATAAAAGCTAATGGAACTTGCAGCTCTAGTATCGTGTTGATGTATATTAGTAATTGGTATCAATCGAGAATTCAAATATTCAGGAAGTAAATTATTTATAATTTTGAAAATAAATGTCATTGTTTTAACGTAAAGAAACTGTTGGACGTTCAGCCAATTTAAAGTATTTAACATAAGTTGGATACTGGTGTATCTGTTGTACCCTAAAATAATTCTCATTGCCTTATTCTGAATTAGCTGCAGCCTATCGAAGCTTGAATTAGAACATCCTGTATATATAAGAGAACAACAATAATGAAAATGCGGTAATATAAGTGTATTGTATACTGTAACTTTTGTCAACATTGATAGGTAAGGTGACATTCGACGTAGAAAACCAACTTTTTTGCCAATTTTTCTACAAATATAATTTACATGATTATTAAACTTGAGTTCACTATCTAAAATAAATCCTAAATATTTTATTTCACTTACATTCTCTATTACATTACTATTTATTTTAATGGATAAATTTAGGGACTTAAACTGTTTCTGCACCATCAAGTTACCAATAAACATATATTTTGACTTTGTTTCATTTATCTTTAGCTTATTCATTTCAAACATTTTAGAAAGTAACAGTAGTTCACTATTCACAGTATCAAATACTTCATGTAAGTCATCACCATAATAGTATATTAATGTATCGTCTGCAAAAAGATGGATTTTACACTTATTTAAAACATTTCTCAAATCATTAACATACAGAATGAACAATAGTGGTCCCAGT
Source organism: Galerucella calmariensis (assembly GCA_910591675.1). Taxonomy (NCBI): domain Eukaryota; kingdom Metazoa; phylum Arthropoda; class Insecta; order Coleoptera; family Chrysomelidae; genus Galerucella; species Galerucella calmariensis. The sequence goes on along the minus strand of CAJUYG010000684.1, from coordinate 18,086 downwards.
ACACTGCCTTGTGGTACTCCAACGCTATTCAATTCTGTGTTAGAGACTATACTATTAACCTTTGTAATCTGGTGCCTGCATGTCAGGTAACTCTCCAGCCATTTGTACACTATTCCACCAAATCCATACCTCCTCAATTTTAAAAGTAAAATATTTCGATCGATCGTTTCAAAGGCTCTTTTAAGATCAATATACGCACATATACCAACCCCAGGTCTGTCGAGAATTTTTTTCATGTCAGACACAACAAGTTGTAATGCAGTTTCACAAGAATGTGAATTTCTAAAACCTGATTGATAACTGCATAGTATTTTATTCACACTTATAAACTGAATAATCTGCTTATAAACAATAACCTCCAACAGTTTTTCACAGAATGGCAGCATATTTATTGGACGCAATTCATCAGCTTTAATCGTATGTACAACCTTTGGAATAGGAACAATAGTTGAGGTCTTAAAACGAAGAGGAACAACCCCTTTTTCCAAACTAAAATTTATTAAATAATGATTATGTTTACTCGCTCAGTGTTATGCTATCAAAACTCATGAGAAATATGAGTTCATCTAGTATAGTCACAGTTGAAAATTGGCATTTATTAATAATTTATAGTACCTATAGGAGTAGAAAAAGCTTATATTTAGAATCATTGAAATTTGTTAATTTTGACATATTCTTGTCCAGTTTTTCAAGCAGTTTTGAAAACTGATTTTCCTATTAATTTCCCTTAATCGCTACAAAACAAAAATGGCCTTATATTATAAAACAGTATTAAATAACACTAATAACAGTAAATTAGTGGGTGATAAAATTCCAAATAAACGAATCAACTCAGGTAAAATTGAAATTAAAGCTAACAACACCTTGTATTGCATGAAAACACAATGAATCGAAAGACTGGTGAGAGGTGGGTGTAAGTTTCTGGTTACCGCGTTACGTAACTGCGCGGCTCGGACGCAATTTGGAGTAGAAATCAGCATACCGTGAGTAAGTGTATACCTACAATAAGTAGAATAAATGAACAAATCGTTCAATTGATGGTTTCACACACCTCTTCATACTGCGGTGGATCGATTGTGATGCGAACCAGCGGTAAGCTTCGAAAGTAGGTATTTCATAGTGGCCTTTAAAGCCAGTAAACCACCTCAGGTCCTATTCCCCAGGTTTGCCTATAACTCTTCTGCATTGCCAGAAAAGCCTAGTCGCACTGGTAGTAATTTGTTCAAGGGTGTGTCTTCCAATTCACTTTCACTTCTAATAGTTCTATAATTCTAATAGTTTTTGAGATTGCTAAATTATCGTTGTGAGACCCTGTATGTCATTAATTTCAAGTTGACGGTATACAAAAAGTGAATAGTAAATACTTATGGGGTTATAATTAGTCAAATTCTGGGTAGGTAGTTTCGTTTATATATTTTCTCATTTATTCAAAAAATTATATTTCGGTCAGTCACGATATTCAGCAATATGACCTAATCTTTTATATTGTAACAAAAATACCGAAATAAAACGTTCGTAGGAATTTAAGTTTACACTATACACAAGGTGTTCAGAAACTCTCCATCCAAACGCAAATGGATATTTTGTTTGGAGATAATATTCCGGAGAGATTGGAATATCTCTAAAAGCTTCTGCCAAGATTTAGATTAGACTTCTCCATCTCTACCATAGCTGAGAGTAACGAAAAAAACAACTTTAATTTACTAAAAGTAGCATAAAGAGTAATATGATTCCAAAGCAGGTCGATTAATCTATCATACAGGGTGGATAACATATTAGCGATGGTATTTTCTTAAAATCTTTATCGGGTGAACGAAAATAATAAAGTAATTATTATTATTATATGAGATGAAGAGGTTTGTATGGCTCTCCCTTTCTTTGTGTAACTTACTAAAAAATAATTGTATAACTACTATGCTATTGAAATGTGTACACTGCAGGTTTGCAGATATTGACTTTAATACCCATTTGGCACGGTACCAACGTTTGGATATTTTATCAAAATAGTTACCTGCAATTTTTGTTATAAATTGTATAACACCGAAAAACATTGCAGGCTCTGTTGTTTCCATAACATTAAATTTTACCGTTGCGTTGTTAAATTTTAATGATGTAAACAGTTTTAATGAGGAGTTTTTTCAATGTTTTTTAAGTTGATAGTGTCGAGACTTGTTATTTGAATAAAGGACATCCAGGACATTGTACAAAAAAGTGATAGACTAAAAATATAATTATTTTATAAATTAAAGTACTTCATATAGATTTTTTTTCCTTACGCTATTCGTACAGGCTTTCTCAGACTGTTAAAATCCTGTATAATTTGGTATCAAGGAAATGTTGTCATACCTATACTCTTTCTAAAGTTAATGTGAAGAGATTAAGCTCACTATACAGATGTTTTCCTTACTTCAGTAAGCTGTCAGTTCGTGACGTTCTTAGAAAGCTACCGTATAGCATAATAGGACGTTCATTTTAGGTCCAATTTAGATCTATACGTCCTGGATCTTTTCAAGACGTTAGGTTAGATTAGGTTTGTGGTGAGTGGGTCTATAAGGCCCTCCAATGCCACTAGCAAGAGTCTATTGTGGCTCACACGTATTAGATTTCACCCGACAAATTCAGCTTCTTAACAAAGCCAAATAATTTATTTGGTGAATGATATTTCAGGTCCGAGGGCGAGAGAAAGAGACCCTGCCAAACATTAGATAGGTACCTGATTCGAGCCGCGGCGGGGCAGGCACAAATTATATGATCTACTAGTTCACCATCTTCCAGACAAAGACGTCAAGTTTTAGCATATGATGATTCAGATGACAGTGGCCTGTTAAAAAGCCCGTTAGACAACGTAGGTCATGCCTGCTATAGTCTAACATTTGTTTGGAGACATTCTTCAAAGGATGTATGAAAGCCTTCGAATGAACCAATCCTAGTACATTATGCCAGAAGCATAAAACTCTTCATGCTGTCCAGGTATTTAGTGTTTGTTTGGCAAAACTTATTGCGATGCCAATAGTAGGTTCTGGTCCGATAGAAACACATGCAGCTCCCTCCCTTGCAAGAGAGTCTGCCTTCTCGTTTCCTTCCATGCCAGAATGGCCGGGAATCCAGACCAGCAATACTTTATTGAGTTCTCCAATTTCGACGTTACATGGTGAGAGCTAAGTTTTTTCGAAGCCGCTTGGCTGTCTGAGAAAATTTTTATTTTCTATGTATGAGATTGGCTTGCTCCAATCTCCACACATGATACAATGGCGTAAATTTCCGCCTGAAATACGGTTGCATAGGATCCTAGGGAGGTTGAAATTTCCGTCTAGGTGTGCACCCATATACACCTGCACCAGAGCCAGAGGGTGTTTTTGAGCCGTCTGTGTACCAACAGCTATAGTTAATCCTTACGAATGACCCATTCATTTTGGAATTAGGACGGTATAAGGCGGGTCGTAGTTTACTGTTGGAGGCATTATGTCAGAGGTCATTCCCAGAATACCACTAGCATTCTGCTTCGTTCTGTATAAGACGTACTGGAAAAGTCTTTTGCAGAGTTGTCTAGTAAAAATTGGCAAAGTATGTGTAAGTAATGTCCCTTCTTATATATATTTTATTACAAAAATGATTTTATAAAAGTCGAAATGTTGGCATGAAATAATTTTGATCTTTTTACAACAAACTTCCAAGCTGCAATAATAATTATAGTTCTGGGGACTTCCAATGCCGCTCATTCGTATATCCCTAGTAGGTCTGTTTTGAGACCTCGAGTACCTAAACTGAACGATACATCCTGTTAAGATACTCGAAGACCTAAAATGGACATACTTGGGATATACGAATCCCCGGCAATTGGACGTCCCCAAAACGGACGTTCTCCGTACGTTTTGGGGACGAGCTTGTACTATAATTATATTGTTTGGAAATATTTAAAGATAAATGGACATAAATTTGTTAGGTAGCATTAAATAAGGTGTTTAAGATTTCTCGAAAAATTAAATCATTGAAACAACTTTTTCCACTTCTAGCTGTGAAGTTATGGTTAAGGTGACAATTATTGCTTCTTCTAGTCAACTGAGAAGTTGAATTTCTCTATTAGTGGTTAATAATTTTTTATCATTAACCTAGGTCAATAATGGACAAATTCAAATATTTTGAGAATCTAGGGATAGTAGTTTAACAAACAGTGCAACATAATTTTGTATACCCAGGAGATTGTCTTCAACATTTATTTGCTGCTTGAAATTACCTAACAAAATAAAAAATTTTGAATAAAAATACCATTAGCTTAAAATTTGTGCTCAACCGAAAATGAATGATGTCATAACGAGTACCTACGTTCATAATATATAGAAAATCGACAGTCAGACGACGGGGTAAACGATTCTCGTGGTGCGTTTGTGAACTATTTTTAATGTTTGTCTTGAATTTGGCCCAGTAGTGGAAAAAGTTGTAGGTATATACACCATTGTGGTGAAGACATTTATAACCCTTGCTCCTTATTCCGGTCGGGGCAAAGCCACTCGCGAAATAATTTTGGTGCTCGGTCAATAATAATAGAGTCATCACCACCTTTGTGTATAATATACTATTTTTTGACAACATGCCAACATGCCAACATAGGTAATAAAAAAAAAGAAGACCCAACGTGAACCAATTGAAGTATTTTGTTTTCAAATGTGTAAAAATTTACGCAGCATATGAAATTTGAAAAGTATTTTTTGAAGATTGATATGAATGCTTATGCTTTAAAACAAACTTTTTTTTTGTTACCTAACTCGAGCAATTACGGATTTTTTCTAATATGGAATTTAAAGTATATTTTATTGTTATTGAATGTTATGCAATCGTTTTTTTTTACAGTAATTTATTTATATTTCGAAAGCAATTTAAACATATGTATAGTGTTCGAAATTGGAGGTATTTATTTATTTATCAATGAATGCATCTGTCGCTACATAACTCGTTTAAACCTCCAAATTAAATTAATACTTGTCAAATTAAATTAAACTCCTTTCTTTTATCATTTTTCAGATAGATTACACAATTTTGTTTATGCAGTGGCGTGCCAATTACAAATAATTGAAGGTTTAAAGTTGCCATTGCATTCGAAACCTAACTTGGACCATTGGTAATTATGATTTAGTGTACAAAATGGCTCATTTCTCTGCGAGACCACCTGCAATCGTATTTCCGACAACTCCTTTATGCCTTGACATCCACAATAAAAGTTGCTTTGTAGTAACTAACCAGCTGCTAATTGAGTTGTTTGCAGTTTCAGGCTGTCTTAGCATCATTAGACTTCAGAGTCTTTAAAGCAGGCGCAATTTTGAGCACTCTTGAGCACATATATCTATTGCTAATAACTCCGCTTTGTATATGGTCGGATGAGTGTTTCCCAGGGACGTTGATATCCTATAGTTACTGAAGGCATCTCCAGAATTAAGGGCAATTTTTTTGTGCTAACGCACGATCGCTAATGAGAACTTTTAGCGTAAGCTAGAAATCCTGTTTCGCAGAAATAAGATTATGCATCTCAATGGATTGAGTTGTTTCAGCCCTTAGTATCTCAAGACGTCCTGTTAGATCGCAGGGTTTTAAATATATAGCCTGAGTTAGACTGTGAGAACAACCCCTTAAGCAGCTGGTTAGACATAATTTTTGTTGTGGGTGGCAGGGTATAGAGGCATATGACAGTCACTCAGTCAATAACTGAAATAATTGTATATAGATAACAATCTAATGCAATTACTTATTTTTACATTAAAATTGTGAATATATTCCGCCATATTAGGTAAAAGAGCGATCACAAACGTGTGACGTCAATCTTTTATGTATCCTTCAAACTTTTTTGGTTTTTGTGGTTTTGATTCGTTTTCGAAGTATTTACAGATCTGATTTCATAGAGACGCCATGATAATTCTAAGGTTTTGGTGCGAAATTTGAATTCTATTTTAATAATTTAAATTTCTCCTTTAAAAAGTAGACACTGCCATGATTTCACATGACTTTTCTTCATTACATGGCAAAAATCTTGACAAATAAATAAAAATATGTTTATTTTACCTACGCCAATGGTTTTAACTATATTGTTATTGTGTACCTTATAATAACTGAAAATAGTTCAATAGTGATAAAAATTTGAAACAACGTAGGTACAACTTACTTGAAATGCATTATTGTAAAAATATGTATTTATCGTTTAGTTGAGATACACTAACCTTCCCTGTAAATAACCTTTTTGCTATTTTGCATTTATTGTGAACCTAAATATGTATCTAAAGTTAGTACAGGTATGTTGGTAAGTGGATGTTTAAACTTATTCAAGCTTAAATATGAAATAGTTGACTAATTTGTTACTATTCAGCTCTTATCGAAGTTAATTAAAATTGTATGTGTGGTTATTATGAAAATTCAAATTGTCAAACATTCCAAGCAGTTTTCTGACTAGCACTTGTTGATCAATTATTCTGGTACTCGTTTCAGGATGTTTGTCAATAATTTAAAGAAGCTGATCTTAGATTACTAGAGTTCTTGCAGTTCTAGTTCGTCCAATAATATTCCTTGACTTCGCAAAAGTTTCCTATAAACGTACAAGAAATTTAGTAAACGTTTCAGAACTTGGTAAACGATTATTTGGATAGCACAGGTCATAGACTCCGTTTCACATCTGTATCTGTAGAGTAGGGAGGGTGAGTGTAGGCTAACAGCACTTAGGCCACATGTGACCCATTGTACATCCTCCCGAGGAGTTGTCCCCCTAGGTCATCGTCCATCCTATCCTTCCCAAGAAGGTGGACAGGTTACTATGAGACATACCCTTTATATCGAAAGGTGTAGGCCAAGCACTCACCGAACACACACTCTCTTATTGACGATAACTCCGGACACTCTCATAAGACATGCCTGACAGTTTCATCTTCCTGTTCACACATCCTGCATAGAGGTGTGTCAACTAGCCCCACAGTATGGAGGTGTTTCCTTAGTTGACAGAGGCCAGTCAGAAATCCTACTGTTGAATGTAGGTTTTTCCAGGTCATCGCCAAATATTTCTTCGACGCCAGCTTCCCAGGGTCGTCCAGGGTGATCCTGGCAAGACTGCATCCTTTGGTTCCATCCCATCTCTTAAGGGATTGAGCATGGGTGTAACATTTGGCTAGTTCCGCAATTGTCGAAGTCGTCAGGCCGTAAGTGTCACTGGGTCCTAAAATTTTTAGTCCAGCCGCTTCCCTGGCTAAAGAATCGGCAATGCGATTACCTTTACTCCTGTCGTGCCCTTTAATCCACCTCAGAAAAATATTGTTATCTGCCGAGGCTTTAGCTAAATCTTTCTGACACTCTTGTACTAGCCCCGATATATACGTTGTCTGTTCAAGTATAATTTTCACATAAGAAGAAGCTACCTGAAGTTTGTCAACTGTCTTGCGCAGAAATCAAAATCGGTCTTGTTTATCTATGTCGCCTCGTACCGACCGTTTCATGCCATTGACGTTACAAACGATGTTTCATGCCGAGAGCCATATTATTATTGACATTTGAAGTTGTGTTTGAAGCAATCATTTACTGTCGAATATTTTTGAATATTTTAAGACGTTTTCAAAGTTTATCTGTGAGTGTTGTGTGTTTTATTTGATCTAAAAGCATGCCTCCTAAATAACTTGGTATTAAAGACAAAATTATCCACCGTCAAAGCCGACAGTTTCTAATTTGGTGTTAACCTACAAAATGTAAAAACGTTATACGCTGCTGATTTGAAGAGAAATGTCGATTTTACAACATGACGCTGGTTTTGACAACAAGTTCACGCATACGACTGCAACTTCACGTGGGTTCTTCTTACGTGAAACAGAGCCTACAAACGTCAGGCTAAACACAAACATAGTTAACTAAATATAAACGAAAGCGGGACTGGTGCTATGGTTTATTTACGATTATTTTTTTCACTTGTCAAAATCTGACATTTTGGTGGTTTTAGCCAATAGCAATACATTATTCTAGCCAATCATTCGGTATTTTACTGATAATTCTACTTCCTCATCGATAAAACCTTGTTTACATTGAAACGTCAAAATTTTACTTTACATTTGTCATTATTGACAACTAAAAGTGCTTCGAAGTTTATTGCACAGAGTACACCATATAACAAGAGGCGAATGAAAGCCGTTTTCGTGATCGCAATTTTGTGTGCACATGCGTGATTTAATTAGTATATATGTCAATGTCAAGTCGACACATGGTCGACACTTCCGTTCGTTCGTTCCCGTCAGTTACTCAGTACTCTGTGGTTTGGTTGTCACTGCCTTAGTTAGATGGTGTACTCTGTGGTATCAAGTAGTATATCTGTCAGTCTCGACGTATTTCCGTTTAAGTCCAACTTCAAAGGAACCGACAAAGCTTTCGTCTCATGATGTACTCTGTGGTTTATTGAAAAATGAACACAAACCGATCCAGTGCCCAAGAGAATGTTGAACATTTAATACATTTAAATACATTTTAAATTGTTTAAAAAAATAATCTTCCCAAATACAACTCGCTCTTCAAATTTTATCACATAATTTTTCATTTTCATCACTCAAACTTGTTTATTTGAGGCAAAAACATTCAAACAAACCGAATTTAAATAAAATCCCTCGTCCTAACGGACTCGTGATTTTATAAATCGGTTTGTTTTCATATTTTTGCTAAATAAACAAGTTTTCGTGGAAAAGAAAAAATTATCGATAAAATTTGAAGCTCTCGTGGTATTACCTTTGATAAATTAACTCCAATGTTAAAATGTCATATACCTGGAAATGTTATTGTCACTTTGACATCGATAAAAAAGGTGCATCCTTTTTTATCGCGATAAAAACTCCTCTTCCTCAATATCTAGTGAGCGGACGTCACTTTTACACAATGACAATGAGTCGCAAGTTAATAAAGATAATTATTTTTGTTGTTCATCCATATATTTTGACGTTAATTTATCTTGCCAAAAAACACTCGAGCTTTTTTTTCTTTTATCGGATAAATTTCTCTTCAACTCAAAGTTTTGCCAATCACTAAATTTGCTCGAAAAACTGACATTAGATAAAATCGCTCCATCTTCGGTGTCGCGATTTTATCATGTCAGTTTTTCTCGTAAAATTAGTGATTGGCAAAACTGTTTCGTTGCAAAGAGAAATTTATCCGATAAAAAAAAAGCTCTTGTGTTTTTACTGTTGATTAAAAAACAAAATTTTGTTGTGCTGTCAGCATGTAGATTTTTTTATTCAAATCAAGCTGGAAAATATCTTCTGCACAGGAACGCTACCAAAACGTTGAAATAATATTGTGGTTTCAACATTCATGCAAATAACCTTACATATATTTCTACATGCCAGCAATGTGCTGACGTGTCTATTTTTACGATCTGCATAAATAACGGCGAAATTTTGGATTTTCAGGGAGGTCGTATTTAAGGATAGATTAGAAAGTAAAAGAAAGGTCTTTCTCTGAATCCGCCACGTGCACAGTATAGAATAAAAGCGCAGAACATCTTTATCCATTAATTTGCTTACTACGAATTTAATTTTAGAATTTTCATCGGATTTGAAGCCTTTTGATTAGGATTAGATCAATATTATAGTGTTAGGAATAAAAAGTTTATCTTGAAACTGTTTACATATGTAGACTTAGCCGCACCGTCCACGTGACGCCATGTGACAGTCGCCCTGAGGAATCTGATTAGAATAGAAGGAAAGCAGATGAACTAGCAAAGAGGGTGACTGAAATACCTTCCTGGGGGCCTGAACCCTTTTGCGGAATCAGCCCCAATGTAATATTGGAAGAAATAGGTAAAGCCGAGAAAAAGAGAAGATCTGACCATTGGAAAGATCTAGTAGGACTTATACAATCAAATACTCTTCTGGGTGACGCCTAGAGCACAGCACCTGGGAGATTACTGGATAGAAGAGGAACATTTACCTAAGTTGAAGCCTGCAGATATCCTAAAATTGCTTCGGGAAATAGGACTGAAGGAGCTACTAGTTTCTGAGACTCTCCTCAGAAACTAAGTAGAAGCAAGAGGGAACAATAGATCTTTTAGGTCTCAGTGAATGTCACCCCAAAATACGATTTGCATTCATAAATAGTTATTTGTATGCCAAGGACTGAAAGTGCTACTTTGTTGGACGAGTCTGAAAATTGCGAGACGAGCGAAGCGAGGCGAGCAACAGACGAGTCCAACAAAGTAGTATTTCAGCCGCTGCGTACACAACATTTTTTAGACGACGCATAAGATCCAAAACTTTTTCATTTACACTGAGGAAATAAAATAGATAATACAGAATTATAAACATTTTATTTATTGAACAATACGATATACTTAATGATATTTGCAATGTCAATATTGATATATTAATTATTTGCAAAAAGTAATGGTGATTGTACCTCCAGGACAATTATTAATATTTGATTGGATGCAGATGGAATATGTATATCTCTACCAGAGCGTCTCGAAAGTGTTTTGCAGTACGGAGCTGACACTTTCACTACATGGAACACTCAAAGCGCGCAACTTTCGGTATGTAAATGAATACAGAACGAGCAACTTTCAGATGGCGTCGTCTAAAAATAAATGTGTTTGTCCAAGAAATTGGAAGAAAATTCAGAAGAGTAGATTTTTCGAGAAACATTTATTCCTTCTATCAGAAAATGAACGATACCATCTGATTTTTCTACCGAAAATATGTTACAATGTGATATTTTTTTATCGACAGTAAAAACACAAGAGCTTTTTTTTATCGGACAAATTTCTCTTTGCAACGAAACAGTTTTGCCAATCACTAATTTTACGAGAAGAACTGACATGATAAAATCGCGACACCGAAGGTGGAGCGATTTTATCTTATGTCAGTTTTTCGAGCAAATTTAGTGATTGGCAAAACTTTGAGTTGAAGAGAAATTTATCTGATAAAAGAAAAGCTCGAGTGTTTTTTGGCAAGATAAATTAACGACAGAATATATACAACACTTAATTGCTGTGAAATTATAAGTAACCAAGCTTGCGACTCATTGTTATTGGGTAAAAGTGACGTCCG
>CAJUYG010000683.1:125402-144546 GCA_910591675.1 Galerucella calmariensis | reverse complement strand
ACGGTTGTGCCATGTTTGATGTGATTGGATGGATATGAATGTATTATTACCTTGAGCATACAAATATTACCTATTCACTTAATTTCAAAATAAAACAAACTGCGTTTATATATTTATCATAATTAAGAAATTCCCAAACACTTTTATAAGAGAAACTACCTTTTACAATTAACTTCAACACGAATTCCATTGCATTTACATATTTATTTTCTTTTAGTTCCCCACGGCGGCTAGATAACGATATAAAAAAAATGTATATGAAATTTTATAGTATCAACAACTCTCTCTCCTGAAATTATCTTTATTATTTACTCATGCTCATCGTCATTCCTTTTAAATATCTGTCCCGAACTATGTAATGTATGCAAATAACCCATTATTATTGAAATTTTCGGTGGAAATTACTCGTGTCTCCGCTAATGACTCAGTTTTTGTCTTTTTAACTTGATTCATGGGTTTCAATGATAAACATTATTGATTATATTTTAAATATTTGCATAAAAAAACGTTCCAGCGCGGCTCTAAATACATTAATATAAATAGACGCATTCACACGAGACACAGATAAGGAATAATGTATTTTTAGCCGCGCGATTATTTTCAGACACTACAGACACTAGTAGCCGGCCACAAAGTGTCTCGTCTGAAAGCGCTCTGAGAGTATTTTCATAATACAAGTATTTTACATGAGAAACGAAACTCAAATTCAACTTTAAACAAAATAAAGATGGCTGAGATGAAAAGTTTAGGAATGTTGGGAGTTGAATGTGAACTAGAGCTACAATTTTAGCTAGAGGAACATTTGTAGGGGCATATTTTGGCTTTATTGAAGGCTGGACATGAAGAAAACAGGACATTGGAAGTGATCTAAAAATGTACACAGAATAGACCTGTCATGTATTATCAATAGCCCTTTTCTAAATATCACTTTCCAAGATAACACACGTTGTAGAGGTACTTAAATAGAATGTCATCTTGTGAAAATCGTCTAACATTTACGGCTGGGATTTGTACTTTGTTTAAATTTACTGGGTTCTTTGATTAATTTTATACAGTACTATTCGAAAGTCCCCTCCTCCCCTCGTATCTTTTGAACCGCTACACTTATATTAATAAAATTTGGAGGATAAATTGAATAAATACCAAAATTATTATTTCACATTTAAATATTGAAGATTTTGTTGTCAAAAAAATTAACGTTTTTAATTTAATAGTATTTGTTGCTTTGCAAAGTTTTTCTAAATAGCTTAAATATTTAATTTTATTATTGTTTAACGAGACGTTTAAGAGTTTACATCGGCAAAATGGTACGTACACAAGCTGACAAAGTAGCAGCTATCTTAATAATTGGTGAATCTAGAAAAAATCTCCATGAAGCGGAATGTTTATTTAATGAGAGATACCCAGATCGCCCTATCTCGAGAACTTATTTGAGGGAGCTTCTTCACAAATTTGAAGAAACAGGTAGTGTTCAAGATGCCAAACGATCTGGTCGACCAACATTTAGTGATGATAAAAAAATTGATATAGTTGCTGAAATGGTAGTAATCCCTACTTCCTCTTCAACTAAAGTTGCGTCTATCTGTGGAGTGAGAAAAAGTACAGTACAGAGTGTTGAATAAAAATAAATTTCATCCATACAAGTTAAAAATGGTGCACCACCTTTCAGATGACCACCCCGACAGAAGACTCGAATTTTGTGAATTTATGACAAATAAACTTAGTCTTAGTTTGTGTTAGTGATGAAAGTTCTTTTTGCCTCAATGGAAATGTAAATAAACAAAATGTAAGGTATTGGAGTGACACAAATCCTCACACCTTTCGTGAAAAACATACCCAATTTCCAGAAAAAGTCAATGTTTGGCCAGATATTTTGGGAAACCACATAGTTGTTCCTGTTTTTCCAAATTCAAATTCAAGGGGTGAAGTGTATCTGGAGATGTTACAAAATGCAATTGAGCCGTTTATTCTTGAAATTCTGGAAGATAATCCAGATGAATTCGGCCATCTGGAAATAACATTTCAACAAGATGGTGCTCCTGCACATTATTATGCTGCAGTAAGACGTTACCTGGATGAAGAATATCGAGGTAGATGGATCGGCCGGCGAGGTCTTATAGAATGGCCACCTCGGTCACCAGATCTGACACCATTAGATTTTTTTCTATGGAGGTACTTGAAATCCAAGGCTTATACTACGGCACCAGATAGCATTGAAGAATGCAATGCAATTTCAGCTGTCACATTCGAACGAGTACGACAAGAGTTTACTAATAGGATGTATTACTGTCAGGAAGTAGACGGAGCACATTTCGAACACTTGCTATAAGAATCCATTGTTGATATTTGATTAATAGAATTTAAAGAAATAATTTCAATAATTTTGGTAGTTGTTTAATTTATCCGTCAAAATTAATTTAAACCCAAACAAAATAAATATGGCTATGTAGCCAATGTCAATGCCTTTCGAACGAGATATCACTTGCCATAAGTTCCTATTTAAAATTATTGGCCAGAGTGGCACTGTGACGTCATCTATTACTATTACGTCACCTGTTACCATTCGTAGAGAAGTTTACACCACTTTAATTCCACCCTCCAAATTTTATTAATGTAAGTGTAGCCGTTCAAAAGATACGAGGGGGGAGGGGACTTTTGAATAGCACTGTATATAATATGAATACCAGCTTTTGGGACATCTATAATTTAAAACTTAACAATAAAGCACTAAAGTTTGTAATAAAACTAGTTTAATGTATTTTTAATTTAATAAAGCTCGTAGTAAGAAATTACCGAGTCAGACAAACGCTTTTGTGGCTAGATGCATAAATATTTTGAATCGCCGCCGCATTTCTGAATGTTACCAACCATAATACTTAATCTACTTGTACATTATTTTACGTACATTGTATACAAGTTGACTTGTTTGTTAGAGAATTCCAAAACGGAGATCTGATTCAATTTCTCGTTGATTGTTGTTTGTTTCTGTTTGTCGTGGATAAGATTACGTTGGTAAAATAAAAAGGCATTAAATACGAGAAATTCATTATTTATGTTGTTTTGAAAGACTTTTTTTGGAAAAGTAAATAGCGTTTTATCTCTTGTAAGAATTCCACTCTTTTTTTTTCAGATAAGACAGTGATTTCTTGATAAAGAAATACTTTTCAATGTAAAAATGGGAAAATATTACGATTTAAATTACGAGGGAGCTGAGAAGAGTTTTATAAAATGTTAGCATATGTTTTAATGGAGTTTTTAACAATGATAAGTTCAATTATTAATAAAGTGATAATCTAGTCTAAGATTTCAAATGCCAATTATTTAGATGATCCTAGGATGATTAAAACTTGGCCTGACCATTGGTTAGACCAATAAAGTATGCCTTACATTATTTTTTAACTAGATTTAAAACAAGTCCGCTCTATAATAGACTGTTTACAGAGTACCTCCCACCTCTAGGTTTTTTTTAAGGTACGTCAAAGCACATGTACGCAAAAGACACGACATATTTCATATTTTATCGACAATATTTTAATAATAATCAAAAAACGAATTCAAGTTTCGGCAACTTAAATCAAAGAAGAAGAAAAAAATGTCTCCTATAATGACATTCTTAATAACTAATGGGAAAATTTATCACCTCTCAATTATTGAACTATTTTAAATGATCACGTGCATTCCATTGTCCTTTTATGGAAATTTGTTTCAGACAGTATTTGTATCTAGTGGTCTTCACGTATTCAAAACAAGGTGGTTCAAGAAAATGTATGCGACATTATTATTGTTGAAAAAACTTGGAACAATACTTTATAGATTTAGACAGTTTTCAGATATTCTTGATTTAAAGCAAAAAATTATAGTATGCAAAAGTCTAGTAGAGTCTCACCTAAGATACGGAATCATAGGTTAAGGTGGCGTATGTAGAACTTACTTGAACCCCCTTGAGGTTCTTCAAAGAAGGTTTTTAAAAATAATTCTCGGTAGTAATAGAATGTATTCTAGTGATCAATTATACAAAGAAACAGAAGTTTTTGATTGTCGTCAACTATTTTTCTTTCAGATATGTAAATACCAATTTTCAAACCGTACATTACTTTCAACTGGCAATCAAACATATATTACGAGACAGCAGAGTATCTATGTTTTACCTTTAATGTTAAAATCTGTGGGACAAAGAGGATTTGCTTACCTTGGACCGAAAGTTTTGAATTTCTGTTTTCAACAACAAAGCTGCGAAATAAATGACAAAAATATCAAAAAAGAGCTCGAAAAGTTACTAACAAAATTATCAAGGCAAAAAATACAAAATTTACTAGGTTAATACATGATGTAAAAATATTGGGAAATGTCGAGTGAAGCTAATTCATATCTGTATAATTTCAATTGTGTTTCCATAGAAAACAATAACTTTGTAATTATATATTTTATTTTTATATTTTGTTGTACTTACACACAGGTAATTTACCTCGTAGGTTATTCTTTTTTATTCACTAGGTACATCTATGCATCATTTTATGACTGTATTTTATATCAAATGGTGAATAAATTATTATTATTATTATTATTATTAATAAAAATCACTTTTATTTTTATTTTATAAACAAATAACTTTTCCTGGTAGGTATATTAAATATCTAATACTGTGGAATCATTCTCCAACAATATGCTAAAATTAATACATACAGGATCAGATAATGGTCTTGTTCCGATTTACTTATTTGTTGTTTTCATCAGGCCCTTGGCTTCGAGATCTTTCACTCTCTCTTTCCATTTCCTTCTGTTCCTCGCCTCATTTTCCCAGTCCCTAAATCCCACTGCTCTCAGGTCTCTCCTTACCTCATCCAACCATTTTTCCTTGGTCTTCCTCTTCTTTTTTCACCACCTTCTCCACCTTTTAGCACTCGTTTTACCCATCTATCTTCCGTCATTTTACCTATTATATATGTCCCAACCTAACCATCTCGCTCTCTGAGCTTCAATTATATGGGTTATACTTGGGTGCTTATACAATTCTGAGAATACTTTGTTTGTTCTTCTGTAGATTCCATCTTACTTAATTCCACCATACTACTACTACTACTAAATGTGCAGGCGAGCCTTGTCCTGGACAACTCAAGCCAAGGTTCCGGCACTGAGGCCACTGGCAAGCCCATTGTGCCATTCCTGCAACCTAGAAATCCATGAAGCCGAGCCCTTCAATAAAGGCCACAACCTTTTTCAATGGATGTCTGCTTGTGTCTCCAGGTGCCATAACAGAGACTCCGAAGATTCGCCTGCGTAGTACAGCCCAGTTTGGACACTCAATGAGAACATGGACTGACGTTTCGTCAGTCATGCCGCAACCCCTACATAGGGAACTTTCCTCTACTCCTAAGTTGTGTAAGTGTTTCGTCATACAGCAGTGCTCTGTTAGAAGTCCTGCTATCTTTCTTAGCCATAAATCTTTCTGAGCATTTCACGTTACCATATTTCTAGTTTATTCTGCTCTTTTTTGTTCATTGTCCAAGTTTCACAAGCGGGCTTATTATTGTTTGGTACATTCTTTAGCTGTTCGCGATATGTCTTTTGATTTTAACATCTTTACCATTCCTGCTGCTTTACTGCCTTTTGTTAACCTTTTTTCTAGTGTCCTGTCCACACCTTCCTGAGAAGGACAGGATGGACGATAACCTAGGAGGACAACTCCTCGGGAGCATGTACAATAGGTCACATGTGGCTTAAGTGCTGTGAGCTTACACTCACCCTCCCTACTCTACATATACAGATACAGCTACTTCACATACAAATTTATTTATTAACGAAATTATTATCTTTTTAACATTTTCATCAACTTCTTCATCAGACGTTTTAATAACTTTTTTTCCGGTGGTCCGTCTAAACTTTAATTTTCAATGGAACACTCTGTAGATTGATATAGGAATCGAGTCATCCATCATTGTTCACATCCCTAGCTGCACGATTCGTTCTCTGTAGTCGATCCATCAATAGAGAAACATTAGCCTACACCGAGGCCAATTAGTTTCGACGATCGACAGGGACAACTAGTCGAATCAAATTTATCATTAACGAGTACACTGCATTGCCGCCGTACTCTTGTAACTACAGTCTATGAATATGACTGCCGTTTCATAATTGTTTATCTCATTATTTTATTATATTTAATAATAATATTGTTTTTTTAACAATTTCGTTACTCTCACTTTGAACGCTTATAAAATAAAAACACTTCTAGTTAAAGTGTTGTTGAATTTTTTCATGATAGATTAATCCTTCAAGAGTGTCCTGTTGAAATTTCAACTCAATATTTACATTTTTGTAGTCTGTACGATTTTTTATGTTAAAAACAAAAACCAAGTAATCTAATAAAAGTTTTTTTTTTATAATTACGGTATTTAGATTGATAAAACACCTTGTATATTATCTAAAAACTGATCTCGTGTACTACATACAGATTAAAATATTCGAAAAATTCAAAATAAAATAAAAGGATTTATCATTAATGTTAATTTAGACGCAATACTAATATCCACCTAATTTCGTTTGATTCAAAAACTCATGATTTATTTGATTAATAATATCACGTGAGACCGCAACTGATTTACAAGCACGAAATAGTAAAAGAGCATTAGTTTTGTTTATTGCCCTGATTAAGAAAAAAAAAAGTTGTGTAAGATTTAAAGAGAAAAAAAAAATATTACGCGTTATCTTTCAGAGATGATGCTTTCGAGTTAGATATTAAAAGTTATGTCCTTATTAAGTCTACTTCTTTTTTAATCATTAATTTAAGTGGAGATAATTCTTACAAAGTCGGTGATTCCTTTTCACTACAATAATTAAATTTTAGAAGGAATAAGCTACTAAATTTTTCCTCACCTTTGTCCTTTCTTCCTACTTACAGAACAACTGGGCAGCTCAGGTAAAAGCTCTTTTCACTTTCATTGATACCAATCTAACTTGGAATAATCTCACCCTTCGCTTTTTACAGATTAATAGAAAATCTCTCTTACTTAAATTTAAAAATAAACTTCTAGAATTAGATATTTCTCTCTGCAAACAGTCATCCTTCATTCACATATGTAAACATTTAACAGTATATCTGCGTCACGACAAAAATATCTGTGCCTAAAAATGCCCATTCAAATTACAAGAACTATCGCGCAACTTCGGTTATGTAATACATCCTCCTTAAAGTTTACATACAAAGGCTGTACCTATCAGATAAACCCTAATGAAATCTGCACTATTTGTAACCAGGAGTTAGAAACGATTGAGCACATACTTTTTGATTGTCCAATATATTGTAGTATGAAACAATCCACCTTGAATTACCTAGCCGATATCAATGTTGCAGCTGATTCACTGAATAATATTACAATTAATTCAGCTAAAGCAATTGGTAGCTATATTTGGAATGTTATAAAACTCAGAGCCTTTATTATAAATGAATGACTAATATTTATTTTATCATTGTAATCAGGTTTATATATTGTTCTCACCCCTTCCATAAAATTGTAAAGATTTTAAAAGGAAATGGTTATAAATGGATATAACACGTTGTCTGTTCAAGGCTTGTCTACTATAAGTGCAGATTGTTTAAAGTTTAAAGATAAACGGCACTTTTCTACCATTCTATAATTAATTTTTGTCATACAATCCATCGTAACGTAATGATAGATAAGCGGAATAAAAAATATTGAAAGGAGCTTTTTCGAAATACCGTTAGTTAAAAATACTGTCACGTAGTTACGTTTGGTTGAGTCTAAAAACAATGCAAAAATTCAATTCTGTAGTTTACTTTTCCAAGCAGGCAATTTTATCTTCTTAATCTAAATAGATCAGTGTTACGAAATATTGTTTATACCGTCTAATTTAAATTTTTTAAATTGCTGTAAAGCCGCTGCGATTTTACATGCTTCGTGCCACTTGTCACGAATGAAAATATATAACAAGATTTTGTGAAAAAACTTCGACACGTGAATATTTTCGACTACCTTGGAGCAAAAAGAGGATGATATTCATTTGTATACAAAAAAATCTGCATAAAACTTAACGAAGCTCACTCTATCGCCTTTGTTACCGAATTATAGGCATAAAAAATTAAAAATTCAACCTTTTAACACAAAAAATGCACTCTTTTGTAAATTCAGACCGAAAAGCTGTTGTTTCTCATAGTCAGGTTGCTTTGTAGGGTTCAAAGTATACAACTTCTGAGTATAAAACAGACTGGAAAGGCAAATAACCCATTAAGAACAAAGTTACTTCCATCAGACACAAACCCATCCCATCCCATAAAACCTCTGTAAAATGACTCCGAAAATGGCAAAAGGAACTAATATAGGCTTGATGAAGAATAACTGAAATGATGATTTGGAATAATTGTATAGATTACAAAGCCCAGCTTACAATCATCGTGGAGCCCTCTTTCAAAACTCACTCATCACGCCTCAAATACCTGGAGTAGCTCTACTTAGAGGCTGGTCAGGCTGCACACATTGCTGCTTCCTCCTCCACCTACATCTCTGAGGACCAAAAACACACTTAATCAGATGTTACCTTTTCCCCCAGATGTACTTCCATAGCTTAAATATCTATTAAATTAAAAATAACACACGCTGGACATAACTTTTATTCATTAAAAGCTTTAATGGTATATGTAGGTACAAAAATTTTTTATTTTTATCAAATTGTAACTTTGTTATGCTTCAGTCCATCAAGGAACATTCAAATCGTATCTTGAAACGAAAAAAATGTAATATAATCTCATTTCATATGAATATACAGTCGGTATTCATCCGCCTCGTTATATCAAAGAAGTCCGAATTAAAAAAAGTAGGCAGGTTCCTAATTGGTGTAGTTCCCTTGGTTGGTTCCCACGAGCGTATAAGCACCCACGCGACACGTGCTTGCTCTTATCTCTTGTTTGCGCATCTTTTGATTTTTTATTTTCATTAAATTATTTTTCTTGATGTATAGTCCAAGGTGAAATTTCAGAGGAGTCTAATAAGAATAAAGGTGTTAAAACAGGGAGACTCAATTTCCCAATATAATGTTTAACCTAGTACTTGAAACCGTTTTAAGGAATGCAAGAATGCTAGACGCAGAGACATAAATATCCAGGCTGCAAATGAACGTAGATAAAACAAAATATATGCGAGTGGGGAAAGGAAAACAGAACATTGATACTCAGACCAGTCATTACTTACGCATTCGAAACAATAACTATAAGCAAAAAAGACGAAAAAGATCTAAAAATACTAGAAAGGAAAATATTCAATCCTATTTGACTACATGACACACTATTGAATCATTTTATAGTAGCTGTATAAATGATTATAAAACAGTTTATGAGGAGTTGTATAATTGTGTATTAAGCAGTCATATAAGAGTTGTATAAACTTTTGATAGTACTGTTATATAACCAAACAGTTGTATAAAACTGGGCCCTTTTTAGTTGTATAAGGATCATTTAATTGTTTTGTAGACCGTTATAAGAATTTTAGTATCCTATAAGATGTATCTTGTAGCTGTTTATGCAGACCTTATAGAATTTTAATTGCTACTTGGGTTCGTTAATAGGATTTTTTTAAAGGAGCCGTCCCTTCGCCGGCACCACCTCAGCCTCCTGGGCTTATTGTGGATACTCCTAGTGTTCTGACTACAGCCTATTCAGCCAATCCGTTCCCTGTATTAGCTTATACAAGTTCTTTGCTAGTTGGTTGTAGAAGTCTTCTGGAGTTATTTGGGGTCTACCATACAGTTTCTGCCTCTTGTGGTCCAGCGACTCAAAGTGCAGAGCTGTTTCGGTATCCTTTTTGCATCTTCTGCATGTAAGGTCTCCGTTATACAGCCCTATTTTGCTTAGGTGCTCCTTTGTGGGAAAGTGTCCCGTAAGTAGTCCTGTTATGGTGCGTAGTTTGTTGCTGCTCATTGAGAGCAGTTCTTTTGCTACTTTTTCTGATGGTTCTTTAATGAATTTCTTCCCATGTGTTTGCCTGGGCGTATTCTTCCAGTGTTGTTCTTTTACCCACCCTTTTAACCATGACCTAGTTGAGCATCTGGGAATGCCCCCACCTCGGGTCCGTTCATCAGGGTCGAAGATCCTGTTCTGGCGAGTTCTTCAGCTTTTTCATTGCCGGCGATTCCTTTGTGACCCAGGACCCACTCCAGTGTTACACTGTTCCGAATCGCCAGTCTTCTAAGTTCTTCGCCGCATTCCCATACCAGCCGAGATGTTACTCTAGAGCTCTGAATTGCTTTAATAGGATCAAGTACAGCTGTATTTAGCTAGCCATAATTTCTTGTGATCACCTTTTTTGCTATTTGATGAAATATGTAAATAAAAACATAATAGGAATAATTTTTAAAAACAAAATTAACATTTTAAATGATATAAGAGGTATTATCACTGAACAATGCACAAACTACATATAAATTTTGCACTTCCCAGCGATTTTGTAGGAAATATATCACCAACAGTCATTGCTCTCCCATTTCCACGGTAAACACATTTAGTTTCTACTACTTTTCGCATATATTTCAAATATAATAGATCAAAATGTCTAATCAAAGTTGGAAACAACTATTGCAACAGGAGCAACTCCATCCCTTCAAAAAATTGAAGATCGTATCATCAGTGGCAGCATGGAAAATTCTATATGTCATTTGCAACAGTTTAAAACGCGTGTAGAAGATTTTTTGTAATACTTATCAACCAGAACGTGGGTGGGGCAATTTTATTGTAATACCCAAAACGTCGTAGAGCTTTAGTTTTGGTTTGTGGAGCATTTTTCCTACATAAATTGCGTTTGAGTGAATTTTTTGAGTTGTCAAACAAACGTTTTATTGTTATTATTATAACCGAAACGAAAAAGAAAACTTGATGGTCTTAGGGGTCTTAAAATATCCTCAAAGCTTTATTTTAATCTCCACACACGAATAAAACGGACACGTTATAAGGCATTTGACACTAAAAGTTTGTTTGGAACATGAATATTTCATTATACAAGTAACCTAACCCCCATCTCCGCTACTGGTGATTCTGTTTTCGTAACTTGGGATTTATGTGGATCGTAATATTTTTCAGGAGTTTTCCTCGCTTTGCAAAAGGTGCATACCTGAATCAGGTGATTCATGTACTTGTTTACCAATTCAGATTCAATAGATTGAAACTTACAAACTCCAAGGAACGAGTAATAAACTAAATTTGTTTGTATGTATACGAGAAATCTTATTTATAACAATTTAAAAGTATATCGTTTGGAGATATTTTGTTTTATAATAATATTTACTAAAAAGAATGTGAAACTGTATTAAGCAAAGTTCAGTGTCAAAGATTCTAGAAGCACGTTTTTCCACTGCTAGCTGTGAAGTTGACAATTATTGCTTATTCTAGCCAACTGAGAAGTTAACTGTTAACTGTTAACCTAGGTCAATAATGGACAAATTTAAATATTTTGAGAATTCAGGAATAGTAGTTCAACAAAAGCTTGTGTAACATAATTTTGTATACCTAAGAGATTGTCTTTAACATATTTGCTGCTTGAAATCACCTATCAAGATCATATTATTTGAATAGAATTGCTTAAAATTCGCGCTCAACCAAAAATGACTGATGACATAAAGAGTACGTTCATAATATATCGAAAACTGACAGTGTACTTCACAAAACAGTCTAACCTATAGAAGTGAAAGTTTATAGGATGACCTTGAATACAAAAATAAGGGCTAGTTGCAATTGAGTTGTCGAAACAGGCCTGGCAGCTAATGCCTTTAGCACGAAAAGAAGGAAAGATTTTAAAATTCATCATAGCTGTCATATAGTTGTTGTCACCATTGTCGTTTATAGATTGCTTCCTTTTGCGATTTGTTGCTGTTATTTGTGTTTTAATTAGGTACTGTAAGTGTTATCAAGTGTGATAGTTCATGACATGTTGCGTTCCTGGGTGTACAGACATTACATCAAAACGTTTGTTTTATTGAAAAATTGAGTTGATGTCATATGTTTCCTCAAAAAATTTTCTACTAATCTTAGTCTTGTCACAGATTATAGAGAGAACAGATTCGAAAGCTTGACAGAGAACAGTAAAAAGAGAGAGATGAGTGGACATACCCATTTAAATGTCCATCGTCTTAAGTCGACTCATCGCGGCCATACCGAGGTTCAAGGTCATTGACGACGGAGCTGAAAATCGTTTGATTTTTACCGGGATTCGTATCTGTTCTCTTTATAATCTGTGACCTTATATAGCAGATGGCGCGGAAGTAGCAAATTGGTCTGAGGACAGAGTGAAGTATGCCGACCAAGTTAACCTAACAAAATCTACGTCTATATTAGTGGCATTAGTGTTTATTTATTTTATAAAAGTTGAATCTAAATTAACAATTAATGGTAAAAACGAGTGTTGTGAAGTAAATATATTGAAGGAACATAGCACCAGCTACGCGAGATACTTACTTTTTCCTTGAAATTTGCTAAAACCAAGCATGAAATGTAACCTAGTTAAAATAAACAAACCATCTCCATTTACATAACCTTTAATAATTCACCATGACCAACTAAACATTTCAGACCATTTTGCTACACGAGCGCCATCACAATTTAACGCATTTCGAGGACACTTTTCATAATACAGAGTTTGTGCTCCTTATGTCTAGTCTCCATGATTAAAAGGTTGGTTCGATAAAACAAAAGCAATTGGCTTACGCATGACCTCAATCAGAAGAATTAATTATCCATCAAATATAGTGAAAGAAAATTTTTCTGTCCTAATATGCACTTTTAATATTCTAGGCTTTATAAAGAGATCGCATACGGAGATTTCCGAGAAAATTAATTGGAATTATTCATGTTTTCATAATGAGAAACTTGTAGATTCAACAAAAAACTTCATGCTCAATACGTAATACCAAAAAGTTTACGGTTGACAACGGCGAATTTATGGGCTTTTGAAAGAATGACAAAAAGTCCACATAAATCTTTTCAGAAGCTACTAAAAAAGGTAAGTAAGTATCACTTACGTCGTATAATAAAAATATATTTTCTCGGTACTTATTTGTTTTGTAATGTAAGGAAAGTTAAAATACCCCTTTATATTTTAACAGAGAGCCCTAAAAGCGGTTCTCATTCCCCTTGTAATCGACAAGCCTTGAGACATACTTGAAAATATTAAGAAAATCGATATACCACTCTTTAAAAATGTTCATTTCGGGTAGTTATGCACATCTTCTTGCAAATCCGAGGGAAGTCTACTACTTCCCAGCTGGAAATCCCCAGTCTCATTATTTTATTCATTGGAGCGTTATTTGCTTTTGTATTTTCTCAAATAAAAATTTTTCGAGTGCATTCAACGATTCTGGTCTCAACATTTATGCAAACTTTCGAGACAAATTCTTTACGTTTCAAATAATCTATGAAAGCTCCACAAGCTCGCTATAAAACGAAATAATATTCTTGCTTCGTGGTTGGAAGTTGGAATTATATTTCCCATTTTTCTTTTCATCGATATCATCAACAAACTTTTCAAACAGCAAACCGTTCACTTAAAAGCAACAACTACTACTCTGGCTAAGTGCCACGAGAGTTTTGAGGGTTTCCCGTCTATATTGTTCAGTAAACTCTTTATATGAAGGCCACCTTCCGTTTTTGGAACTTTAGTTCTTTACGTCAGGTTATGTTTGAGCGACCGGGGGTCGCGACGCATAGATCTGACCGTTACGTTACGTTATGTTATGTTGCTTCGTTAGCGTGTGCTCTCTCCTGAGTCTCTCTCTCGTTTACGAAGCAGCGATTCATATGCTTCGACCCGGAATCGAACCCGGGACCGCCCGCGTGGCAGGCGAGCATTCTACCACTGAACCACCGATGCTACATTAAAATTTCGCTCTTTAACGAGTCCAACATCCATGGACTCGGGACCTCGGTTTAACGTCTCCTCCGAAAGACGGCATATCTACATTATACCTCGTGCTCATTGGCATTATACTCACCCTAGTAGTCTAAATTGTTTCGCTGCAGGCTGTACGGGCTCTATACGATGGTTTTTCCCGGCATGGACACCCATCCAAGTACTAACCATGTTCGACAAATGCGTTCCATTACATTGCTGGGTCGTCGCCCCTTTCCATTTGAATTGGTGTTTCTAGCTCTTTGTGAATCTAGTTATTCTTTTCTATTTCAATACCAGATCATGAACTTTTCTGCAATGAATCCTCCTATATTAAATCCAGACTTGGCACCATATGAATTTTTTGTCGTTTATATCATCGTAAATAAACTCTTGGACATTCAAATAAATAACGTATGGTATATAAATAATATATTTTATTGATATGAATAAAAAACTATTCATTTTATATAAACTATGGTTCATTCTTGATAACTTCCACGGAATGTTGTTAATAAATTTCAATCAAAGGCAATATATATGGATTAATTGTATAAAATATCACTTTTTCAAAATATAGATCCGACTTTTTATTTTGTTTCTGTTGACACCTTTATGGTTTTGTTTACGGCTTAACTTCGACTTATGTAGTTAATTTTAATTTAATTAAATCTTTAAACCAATACGAAATCTGAAAATTTTATTTGCTTTTGCAAGAAAATATTTTAAAATTTACTATTAAAATCGTTGTTTCGATAAGAAAAAAGAAATACGAACTAAATATAGAGATAACCAGGAAGAATAATATAACAGGACCTCATTTATCAGCTAATAAATCAATCTTCGATTATTTTAACCAGTTGAATTTTCAGGCAGAACTATTTTCGCGAGCTTTGAACGTACTGTCACTCTTCCCTCCTTTCTGATGTCAAAGAGCTTTCGACCTTGAAGACGAAAAGCCGTTATTTCCAAATGGTTTGTAAGGTTAGCTTCCCTGGCTCTTAAATTTTAACAACTCATCTAACCTCGAAAGGATACAGAAGAGGAAGGATAATCAAAATGTCGGATAGTCAAGCAGCCATTAAAGCAATGAGCTCTTGTGTAATTAGTTCCAAAATGGTGTGGGAATGCCTAGACAAACTCAATGAACAATATGGATGCCGACGGCCATTCTATTATTGACATTTTTTGTTGTGTTTACGCTACTGATTTGAAGTCGAATGTCAATTTTACAATATGGTGCTGATCTTGACAATAACTGCAACTTTACGTGGCTTCTTCTCATGTGAAACAAAGTCTATACATATCAAGAGAGGAAAGAGAGAGAGGAAGTCAGAAAAGTATTTGTATGCGTTTGACTGGACTATATACTTCAACCTAAAACTTTTACGATGTATTTTTAAAAATAATATTTTGATATACAGCGTTATTATTACGAAAGTTTTGTGAGTTTGCTGGCTCCATAATTGGCTTTGGCGACGGGCCATCCTAGAGCCAACAAGTAGCACAAAGACATAAACCATCGACTATTAATCAAATATACGACGCACACACACAATTTCCAAATCAAAAATATTTTACGATGTAACAAAATATAGAATAAAGAGAGCGCCACATGTCAAAACCTTTTATTTTATTGCAGGCTTTTTCTTTTGGAATATTTTTTATATGTAGGTATAGAGTTGTTAAAAATTATTATGGGAGATCCCGCAGGTTTAGGTATATATTTTTACAAATATTTACGATTACAATAAGAGTAAGAACAGCAAGGCACAAATTGAGTTTTATTGACTTGAAATAACAGCGATTGAAATTTACAATGTTTATTATTTTATTAGGAGCAGTGTCCAAGATTGATGTCATATTTCGTTTGCTCTGTCTAGTTTTTGAGTTACTAATGTACATTTCGCCTTATTACATTAGATATAGCCAAAAGCACTCTTATCGTGCGAGTTTAAAGGTCACTAGCCATAGGTATTAAATCAGAAGACACAGAGGTTACCAAAATGTGAGATTACGAATATACCCGGAGAAAATAATCATGGTTGATGTTTCCTGCATACGGGTTGACGAATTTCCACTTTTTCATTCATTCTCGAAATAATCTAACAGATTGAGTACCATTTTTTTGCTTGAGGATGCAAAGAGCATATAAAAAACCATATTTATTTGACATAATAAGACTTTGATTGTCACAAATAAATCTTTTTCTCGGTGCAGTCATAGATTTGACAGTTCTAAAACACGTTTATATTTACAGTTAGATATTTCTCCGACTAAATATATTCAAAACTAATACAATATTGTCCATGTCAATTATCTTAATACTTTAATCCAGTTCTACTTATGCAAATCGAAATAACAAGAAGCCTAAAGATATTAAAAGATTACACGTAAATAGTTTATATAAAAGCCGATCGTGAAGTGGTTACATACTATAAGGACATTACTAATTTAATACCAGTTTTACAAACCTCTTCTTCGAGTAGGTCATCAACATCCAAATTTATTCAGCGTTAAAAACTGATAAACTTATTGACTGCCCCCATTATGTAAATCGATCACTTCAAAGGCATATATACGCATAGATTTTCCGCTAGAATGCATTAGATCGTCGATACCATTTCTTTATTCCTCAATTTCTTAATTAACTCCATACACTGAGATAAATCTGTTTATAATGAGCTTTTGTATATGCGTAGTGCAAAAAAGAGAAGATCTGACCATTGGAAAGATCTAGTAGGGCTTATACAATCAAAGACTCTTCGGGGTGACTACAACCTGTTGAGATCAAATGAATGCATAAGTCAAAGTAAAACTGCGCTAAGAGTTTTAACAGGACATTGTCGCCTGAATGGGAACCTGAAAAAGATCAAAATAGTGGAGGAAGAAGAATGTAGATTTTGTGGCATTTAAGAAGAAACCTCCATCCACAAACTTTCCAGCTTCATTATCCTAGAGCACAGTACCTGGGAGATTACTGGATAGAAGAGGAACATTTACCAAGCTAAAGCCTGCAGATATCCTAAAATTCCTTCGGGAAATAGGACTAAAGAAAAAGAAAAAGAAAAAAGAAAAAGGAAAAGAAAAAAGAAAAAAAAAAAAGAAAAAAGAAAAAAGAAAAAAGAAAAAAGAAAAAAGAAAAAAGAAAAAAGAAAAAAGAAAAAAGAAAAAAGAAAAAAGAAAAAAGAAAAAAGAAAAAGAAAAAAGAAAAAGAAAAGAAACAAAATTTTCATTCAATGATTGTATTAGCCATTTGGCGCCTCTATTATGGATAATACAAAAAATTAATGTCACACTTTGTTAGATGAAAAGTAACAACGACGTCTGACTTTATTTAGAAAGTTGATTGATCGCCGTTTTATGTACAAATCGATTGAACGGCGTTAACACGAAAACAATGTAATTTAACACTTCCTACGGCAAAATCCCATGGGTAATTGTCCGTAACAGCGGCTAAAGCCGGCCCACGTCATTTCAATCGGAGTTTATCGAATTACCATAAAAATGTAGTGTAAAGACACTAAAATTGAATTATTGTTATTCAAAATGTTTAACAACAACGGTTAAACAGTGGTAAATAAAGTTTATTGGTGTTAGTAAAGTTATTTTTTATTGTTATGGTTAGAACTAATTGTTGACTAGAATGGGGAACATTTTACAGAGTCGGACGTACAATAAATATAAAACATACAGAGTGGGTCACAGAAAACAGTCCACCCCGATGGATATTTGGCAGTTTTCCTTAGATTTTAAGGAAATCGACTAGATACAAGGAATCCAAAAAGATGAGATAAGTAGATCAAGTAATACAAGAAATCAAAATAGGCAAGGCTAACGGAGAAGAGGAGATAGCACCAGAGATGATTAAATCTTTATGGGAAAGAGGAAAGGAATTGATATGGAAGGTATGCAAAGAAGCATGGGTACACCAAATGGGAAAATAACATCTTTAAAAAGGGAGATCAGGCACAATGTGGGAATTACAGAGCAATCTGTTTGGCCCAAACTAGCTATAAAGTATACACAAAAATAATAGAAAAAAGATTAAGAAGAGATGTAGAACCAAAATTAGGAGAAGAACAGGGAGCTTTTAGACCTGGAAGACAAACAAATGATAATATACTGAGGAATATAATCGAAAGAAAAATAGAAGAGGGAGAAGAAATGTACCTTACATTTATAGATCTAAAAGCAGCCTTTGATACAGTGGATAGAAGGGAAGGATGGAGAACCCTGGAGGAATTGGAAGCTTAATAAATATAATTAAAAGTGTATACGAGGCAGTTAGAGCCAAGGTACAAATTGCAGGGCAAAGGTCAGAAGGTCAGAAGAATTCAAAATGTATAAGGGAATAAAACAAGGAGACAGTTTAAGCACATTACTGTTTATAATAATTATGGATAAGATTGTGAAACGAACTAAAGAAAAATATGAGCAGAAACAGAAACTTAGAACCGATAAAAAAAAGTGGACTACTCTATGCAGATGATGTGGTCTTAGTAGCGAATACAAAGAACAAAATGCAAAAACTAGTGAATATTTGCACTGAAGAAATAGAGAACATGGAGATGGAGATGAACATAAATAAAACAAAAGTGATGATAATTAATTAAAATAAAACTAGGTAAACAAAATAATAAAGAGATTAAATGCAAAAACCAGACGATAGAAAGAGTAACAGCATTTGAATATTTAGGAAGTAAAGTGACAGAAGATGGAAAAATAGATGTAGAAATATCAAACAAAGCAAATAAATCAACAAAAATATACTACTCTCTAAATAAAACAATTCTTGGACATGAAGATATAGACTTGGAAGTTAAAATGGAAATTCATAATATGATATGAAAATTGGGCTGTGGGAAAAAAGGACGAAACGCCATAGAAAAAACATCTAAGAAGAATTGCAGGGAAAACTAAATGGGATAGAATTAGAAATGACGTCATTAGAGAGACAACTGAACAGGAACTGATAACTGGTAAAATAAAAAAGAGACAACTTATAGCTGGTATGGTCATATGGTAAGAATGGAACCAAATAAGTTTACTAAGAAAATTATGGAGATTGGGAAACCGTTCAAAAAACAAAGGAAATGGTTAGACCAAATACAAGAGATGGGTTTAAAAAGAGGAAAGACCCTATCAGAAATGAAAAACCTTTCATGAGACAGAAAGACGTGGAAGAAATGGGTACAGGACATGGAATCCACATCCGACGCCTGAAAGGGCAAAGGGATCTAGAAAAGAAGAAGAAGAAG